>JAKOGI010001228.1:248694-280466 GCA_029747015.1 Carnegiea gigantea
TATATATATATATATATATATATATATATATATATATTTGTGTGTGTGTGTGTATGTATATATATAACTTGATTTAGACCCTAGCCTCATCACCTATGTTTTGGGTCGGATGAATTAATTTTCGATTAAACTTGTTTTAGTGATTGTTGCTCTGATTGGACATCGATGTGGTTGTCACAAGGACTCGAACTTATGGTTTACTTTGATAATAAACGTGCATTAATGCTTTTGGTTGATGCTTAGCTTGGTATTTCCTAAAAGGAAGTGCGGTAGCGACACCCCCCTTAGGTTTTCCGCTGCCACGTAGGTTCCCATCCCCTTGCTCATGCACTTCACCTGAAAGCAAAACATTTGAAAGAGTGAGGTAAATTTAGTAACAACCACCCCTAATAGTCAAGACATGCACACAAATTTATTTCAAACTATTTTAGGGCTGGGGGTAAACATGGACAGTTCAAAGTACTTATGCATTCTTAACATGAAACATATGACAACCCCAAGTCCTACCTATTCAGTTTCAGGATAAATAAGGAGCAAACGACCTCACTTGGTCTCATGGCCTGCATTTGAGTTTAGCACATCTGCTTAACCACATCCTGATCTACCGTCAGTTGGGACGGTTACTGATAACCTGACCCACGTCTATCCAAAAGGTGGCTAGTGGCCTCTAACCTACATGCACTTTTAGCTGGGGAAGACTAATGGCCTTTAAGTAAAATACGAGTATAACCCTTTTGTCTCGCCCATTCATTCAGTTACTATACGTTCATAATTAACATCGATCCTTAACTAGAACATAGCCCAACTCAACCCATTCTGCTCCAGAATCAATTCATTTGTAATTTACAATGATGACATTCAAGGTCAACTCATGCAAATACGAGTTGGCTAATCCCTTCAGTAAAACCATGGTAAAACCTCATCTCACATTTACCCGGTCCCCCGAATATCAATTCAAACACATTCAAACACCTTTCAAGCATACTCATTGGACATGTTTTCGAGGGATATTTAGGGGAGTTACGGCATGATTATTACCTATTAGAACACGTTGGCTAAGGAGCTCGAAATGCTAATTTAGCCTAAAAGAATTTCTTACAATAGTATTTTGTTAGTTCCAACTCTTAGCCCAACTCTATATGAGCCTACTATACCCGAATAATTTTCTTAAGCATCCTCTTATGCTCAACAACCAGTTTCAGCCCTCAAATAGATTTTAAGAATGCTACAAATGTTAAAAACTGCAAACATTTTGCTACTATGAGCTTTCCACATTTTTCCAGATTTCACCCCAACTTCCTAGGACTATAGCTTTCACTCCTGATTTCAAAATTTTAAGATTAAATCCATTCTGGAAATGCCAATTTGTGCGCTACAAATTCCTTCTATGACCATTAGCAGAACTCGAGTCTAACTAGTTCAAGTTTTAACAAATCCCTAAACTGTCCTTGTTACTGTTAGTTTTGCACGGTCCCGGTATTTTTGCTAGACCTTGTTCGTTTTAACTCTGATTCAAGGAATTCAAAATTCCTTGAATAGAGGACCTCTAGACCTACCATCACAAATTTTTTGATAATTTTTAGGGAACTCAATTATTTCCAATAAGCCCACAAATTAGATACCTTTCTGGACATACCAACAGTGACAATAACTCAAGTTTTAACCTTCCTTCCATCCACAATTTGACCCAAATCTCCCCAAATCATGCATACAATCCTTTTAGCCAACACTATCATTACTCCTAATTGCTAAAACAACCAAACCATCTGAGCCATAAGGAGAAATAAATATTTATCTTGAGATAAAGAATAGAGAAAGGGAAACCCGTAGGGTGTTTTAATTCTCCCACCAAGAGTTCAAATATGAAAAAACATCATCGGAGATGCAACCATCAAATTCCATGGCCAAGCCTAAAGATTTTTGAGGGAGAAATAATGGAAAACCCAACACATTAGGTTAGGGCTTGAAGCACTTACGAAGAGAACCAAGAGAGGGTGGAGGGGAGAGGTGGACGGCGGTCGATGGCTACTCACGGGAGGGACGGAGAGAGAGAGAGATGCCGCGAGGGGGGGCTGCCATGAGGAGAGAGAAAAGGGGAGAGAAAGAGAGGAAAAAAGAGGGTTTAAAATATTAGGGTCTTTCTCCCCCCTTAGCCTCTTTTATATTGCTATTTTCTTTTTTTTTCTAGTATAGAAAGTCAAAGGATTAATATTCCTCTGGTTTGGACCATTCAATTAACCTTCGGGCTATTGCGCTAAATTTTCTAGAAATTAACCACCACGAGCTCAAGTATTCTAGGTCGGCCAAATTCATAATACTGATAAATAGAAGAAGAATATATATATATATATATATATATATATATATATATATATATATATATATATATATAAAAATATATAAATATATATATATATATATATATATATATATATATATATATATATATAGATATATATATATATATATATATATATGTATATATATATGTATGTATGTATGTATGTATATATATACACACACACACACACACATATATATATATATACACACACACACACACATGCACACATATATGTATATATATATAAAATCCTAAATAAATAAATAATCTTTTTCCGGGGTTTCACATTCTACCCCCCTTAAAGAATGTTTTGTCCTCGAAACATCGCACGCACTTGGTCATTCAAATAAGTGAGGCTATTTGGATCACATCTTTTGCTCTAATTCCCATGTGGCGTCTGATATCCCGTGGCTTGCCCATAGAACTTTTGCTAGGGGCACTGTCTTCCTACGGAGCTACTTTTCTCTTCAATCTAGAATGCGGACTAGTTGTTTCTCGTAAGACAAATCTTCCCTTGGTTGTATGGGATCTAGTGTGATAACATGGGATAAGTCAGGGACATACTTGTGTAGCTATGACACATGGAAGGCGTTGTGCACTCTGGGTAGCTCTGGTGGTAGTTCTAAGCAATAGCTACCTCCCCGACTCGTTGAATAATGGGGTACGGCCCGATATATCTAGGGCTAAGCTTGCCCGTCACGCCAAACCTCATGACGCCTTTAGTTGGAGACATGCGGAGGAAGACTCGATCCCTTACCTCAAGCTCTAAAGGTCTACGCCTTCAATCTGCGTAGCTCTTTTGTCGACTCTGAGCCGCTTTCATTCGCTCCTGAATGATTCTGACATTCTGGGTAGTTGTCTGAATTAGTTCTGGTCCAATGGTCAGTGCGTCGGTAATCTCCTGCCAGCATAATAGAGTTCTGCACCGTCAACCATGCAGTACTTTGTACGGGGTCATCTCGATGCTAGCATGCTAGCTGTTGTTGAAGGAGAACTCGATCAGTGCTAACTGCTCATCCCAACTTGTTTGAAGTCCAATGCACATGCCCGAAGCATATCTTCCACGGTTTGAATTATTCTCTCAGTCTGGCCATCCGTGGTTGGGTGAAAGGCTGTACTGAAACATAACAGTGTCTTGAATGCCTCCTGTAGCTTCTACCAAAATTCCGGTTGGAATCTAGTGTCCCCATCTAACACTATAGAGCTCGGCACACCATGCAATCGGACCATCTGCTCCAGGTAGGCTCGAGCCAATTGGTCTAAGGTCCATGTGTTTCTCATGGCTATGAAGTGAGCTGTCTTCGTGAGTCGATCCATGATAACCCAAATCACATTGTTCTTTCTCTGGGTAGGTGGTAAGCTTATTGCAAAGTCCATGAAGATCGAGTCCTACTTCCACACAGGGATTTCAAAGGGTTATAAGCGTCCTGCAGGACTTTGGTGCTTCACTTTTACTCGCTGACATGTCAGATATTTTGTTGCATAGTCTGCCACCTCTTATTTCATATTGCTCCACCAGAAAGTTTGTTTTAAGTCTTTATATACCTTGTTCCGACCAGGGTGCACAGAATGTGTGGTGTTGTGTCCCTCATCTAGAATTTTCCTCTTGAGTTCCTCTATAGCGGGGAACGCATGCTAGGTTCTCGGACCTTAGTGTCCCATCCTCATCAATCACAAAGCCACGTGCCTTTCCTGCTGACACCTCTGTCTTGATTCTACCCAACTGCGGGCCCGTACTCTGAACAACTGGAATTTCCTCAATGAGGGTAGGTTGTACCTCTATGTTATATAGCATAGGTTTGGTTTCCCTTGTCACCACTTTGATCTCTTGTTTCTTAAAATCTTTGCACAAATTCCTGGGTAGTGCTAACAAGCTATTAAGAGTTTCGTATGGCCTACGACTTAATACATCCGCTACTATATTTGCCTTTCTGGCGTGGTATTAGAAGTTTATATCGCAGTCCTTAAGGAATTCCAACCACCTCATTTGTCTCAGGTTCAGGTCCTTTTGTAAGAATAAATATTTCAGACTCTGATCATCGGTGAAGATCTCATAGTGCACCCCCGTACAAGTAGTGTAATGCCCCGACCCCTCTCGATCATGGGTCTTACCAATAACGGTTTCAAGGATCATTGACTAGTCCCATAAATCACCCCAAGTCTTTCCGTCGTACTCCGTCCTCGCTCACACGCAACCTAGAAAACTTCCCAGGAGGTCACCCATCCCAAGATTGCTCCCCAGCAAGCATGCTTTACTGTGGAGTTCTTAAGAGTGGGCTTCCCGAAAAGAAAGGTGCACATTTGGTGATATAAGTAGTCACTTCGATCCTTTTAAGCCACACTCGGGGTGTTACAATCACCACTACTTGAAGCGCACAACGTCCTCATTGTGCCTCAGTAACCTGATTGACTTACGAGTCCTCTTGACCTGTGGTCCACACCTGATTTCTTTGCCTTGCTAAGTGACTGCCCATGGGCTCTCCATCCACAGGCGCAGCTCATGGTCGCGGGTCAGCTTTGATATCACTTTGTAACACCCCAAAACTCTAATTTCATTTCTTATTTACTAACTATTATCCTACGTGACAGCGGAACCTAATTGGGGTGTTACCGCCGTATTTCCTTCTTAGAAATACCAGGCTGGATATCGCAATAACAATTAATACAAAAATCTTAAATAATATTTCAATCTCCACATTATTCTAAATTTAATAACATCTACTAAACCAAACAAATGTTTTTATTGTCTTAACATCTAATTTCCATCATCTTGACTCATACCTGCGGGCCTCGCTCTACTTTCCGTTCCCCAGTCCCATGTACAACTATTTCACCTGTAAACAAAACATTTTATAAAGGTGAGATAAACTCAGTAAACAGTCACCCCTAATAGTCAACTACGCACACAAATTCATTTGAAAATATTTTAAGAGGTAGGGGAAAAACAGCAAGACTCCCAAGACACATTTATCATCAACACAACCTTTCCTGGTTACCAGCTCCGAGGGATGTAACTCCTAACTTATGGCCCAAACACAACATTCAATTTTTAGGTGAGCGACCCCAGCCTGCGCGTCAATTCAACGCAGCTGCTTAACTTATCCTGGCCTACCGCTATTCAGGCGGTTACCGCTTAACTCTTCCTTAGCCTACCACCATCAAGGATGGTTACTGCTAACCTAGCCCACGTCCTAATAAGGCACATGGTCGCTCACATGCATGCACTAGTTTCCCGGGGAAGGCTAATGGCCTTCAGTCAACACAATCAGTTCAGGTCTTTCCCAGCTCAGCCTTTATAATTACTGTCACACTTCTCTACCTTAAAGGTCGATTTATCATGCTAGGTTCATTTAGTTTCAACCCACTTCCCCAATGACATTTCTACAACAATAAACTTTAAGTTTCCAACACAACCTTACCTAGCCTCAATTCCACAAACATAACACATCAGACAAATTTTATTGCATAGTCACATTTAGTTAACTCATGCTATTATTTTGTTCAAATAGCATACAAAATAGTTCTTACCATGTTCAAAGCACACATGATTTTAACAACCTGGGGAAGGGTTAGGGCATGATTGTTACCTGAATACCGTACAAGTTACGGGCTCGGTTACTATTTCGAACTTATTGCTCCGCACCTGGGCCAACACATAGCTCAAACTCAGTCTAACTCAAATGAATTTACTCCTTGATCTTTTTCTTGTTTCTAAAAAAAATTTATAAGAATTACCCATGCTTTTAAGGCCCCCCAATCCAAGCCCACTCTAGTGTTTAGATTGGGCCAGAATCTGGGCCCCTTTTTAAAGGTCCGAACTTCTAGTCCTGATGTCCAATTCAAAGCTTCTAATCCAATCCAGAAACTTTGACTCGTCCCCTATTATTTTCATGTTTGGGGTTTCACCCATTTCTATCCCGAGCTAGGTCATTTTCTCACTTGTTTTAGGGGGTATCACTGACTATTTTGGTCTGGATAGTTCCAGGTAAATTGGTTATAACTTGGGCCACGCTACTCCAATTGGCCCGATTCTAAAACGAGGTTGTGTGACACATTATGAGGTATTGGCTCTAAAAATTTGGTGATTTTTGGTCATCGCCTTGCCCTAAGTAAATTTTTAAAGTTGCGGTGACTACAGCCCGCAACCCTGCCCCGCGGACTCGACCCTGATCTTCTAGCTCAATTTCCTAGCCCCATAAGTTTTACATCTGACGTCCAAAACTCAAGATTTTTCCCAATCCCGAAAGAGCAGCCTGTCCTCTATAACTTTCATGTTTTGCAGGTTTACTATTTCTCATAACATGCAGGTCAAAAACCCTAAATAATACGGACTATGCTTGACTACCCTTGTCCTGATAGTTCCCCACGAACAGGTCATAACTCTCTCGTTACAATTCGAAATTCAACAATTCAAAAGTCGCCGTGTAGAGGACACCCGGAGCTATCTTCCATTCAAATTTAGTGGTTTTTGGACCAAAATACTAATAGAAACAAGTTTTTTAAAGTCACATAAATTTTCTATCCTACCCAATGGCAGGTTCTCATCACTTCTCATTCCAAAACCCGATCCTTTTACTTAACGTCCACGTCCCCCATACACGTGACCCATTATCCAAGAATCCTGACTTTGTTAATCCCACCTCAAGTCATCCAAGTCATGAAAGACATTAAATTTCATTGCTAAGAACACAAAAATACCAACATGCACTTACCTTGATGTAAACCTGAAATACTACCAATGAAATCGTCTCCCTTTTTGTGGTTCGAATCTAAAAATCATGCAAAACTTTTTTTAAAACTAGTTCGTTGAAATTCACACAAAATCACACAAGGAAAATAGTAAGTGCTTAAAGTTTTGGGTGTAAAGAAAAACACGGGGCCAAGGTTTCACCCATGCATCATGTGTTTCTTACCCAGGAAGAGGAGAGGGAGGTGGTGGCGGTGGTGGTCAGCGGCGGGGCTGTGTGGCTGGGGGGGAGGGTTAAGGGAGATAGGGCTAGAGAGAGAAGAGTAGAGAGAGATAGAGAGAGAAGGAAAAGGGAGAAATATACTAGGGGGGATGTTTCACAGCTAGGTTGTTAGAGAAATTAGGTAGGGCTTAGGGTTTAGTTAAAAAAGGGGGGTCTGCTGGTTGGGGGGAAATTTAGGGAAAATAAAAAGAATATTTTTTCGGATTATTTTTTCCCTTTCCTTCGGTTTAAATATTTGCATATTCTGCTTCACACTACAACCCATCTGTAATGCCTCGACTCCTCTCGATTGCAGGTCTTACCAATAACTGCTTAAGGATCGTTGACTAGCCCTACAAATCACCACAAGCCTTTCTGGCGTACCTCGTCCTCGCTCACACGTAGCTTGGGTAACTTCTCAGTAGGTTACCCATCCCAAGATTGCTCCCCAGTAAGCACGCTAAAATTTTTGATCATTTGCATCAATTAAGCATTCGAGACTCAGCCGCTTCAAAAAAAACACATACTCGAAGTTCGTATACGCGGCCGACTCTCGAGGAGGCATTTGTAGAAGACAAAAATTTTATGATAAATCGGATGATGCCACATGTAAAAAAAATGACGAATCGTAAATTACCATGTGTTCCGTTGACTTTGGTGGACCCGCTTGATCAAAATTAAATGTGGCTAAAAACCAGCCAGTTAAAAGCTGCCACGTGTCATTGATGATGTAGAAAATAGTAATTATTTCTCTTTTAGAATTAAGGAAATAATTACTAAGGTACGGGCCTAGGCCCAACGTCCAACTCAAACCCTAACCTTCGAGCCTATAAATAGGGGTCCTCCCCCCTCATTTAGGGGACCTCATCATTTAGCATCCTACAAGCTCTAGAGCTCAGACTGTTGACGACATCTAGCTACCAAGTAATAAGGATCAAAGTCAGCGAGCTCAACATATTCTGTAACCTCAAATTGAAGTTTACTTCAGAGTTCTTCATCCAGTTCATCGATTGGGATCAAGCAACGTCGCCCTCGCATCGATTAATCTGGCCAACTACATTCAATATTGAGCATTTGCAGAATTTAGAGCTCAGGCGGCAAGAAGCATCCAGCTATCAAGCGAGAAGGATCGAAACTTGTAGAGCTTCAGAAACTATAGTCAGCCACTTGCAGATCAAAATCAAGAATAGTCTTCAGAGTTCTTCAGCTGATTTGCATCAACCGAGATCAAGCATCACGCCCTCAGAGTACTCAAGTCATTAGGAGATCGAATTAGAGGATTATCTTATTGTATTAAATTTAGAGATTGTACCTGCACATATTACATCAATACAAAATTCAATTTGTTTCTGAATTTCCTGTATGATTTATTTTAGACGCGAAATTTTGTGTTTACAAATTTGGCACGCTCGGTGGGACATCTCTGCCTCTCGTCTTTTTCTCTAAAATACAAACTCTGCACTCCCTCGAAGATAACATGGCCCCTAAGAACACTATCACCCAATCTTTAAGGAAAGTTGTCCGATCTGCATCTCAGAGATCAACAACTGTTACTATTGCATCTGGTGGTGTCACGACTAGAAGTACGACAAAAGCTGCTATCACTATCACCGGAGAGCAATTAATTGTGGCTGCACCATTGCAGTCACATAAGATCCAAAAACTCGGCCCAAGGTATTTGATGGAGTCAATCAAATCGCTTCATATGTTCTGAAGCAAAAATCTATTGCTGGCTTCATCATGCCACAAACAATTCCGTGTGGGATGGATGAACTCCAAACCCGAACCAACCCTGCTTTCCAACCCTTTAATTTTGAAGATGATGGTTATTCAAGCAGTGATTCCTCTTTAGCATCATCAACGGGATCACTGTCCTTACATACTGAAGCTGAATCCTCTGACACTATCATCATGCCAGTTATGGTGATAGTGGCTACTAACTTCGAAGAACAACTGGCAAGCATGAAGGCTACCTTGGATAGGCTCTCTAAAGAGAGTGCGGAAAAGGATGCCTAAATCAAACGCCAGAACAATCAGATTGCTGAGCTGATGAAGAAACTGGAAAAGAAGTCCTCTGAAGCTTCCAATAAAGGTTCAGGTGCCAAAGACTCTAATAAAGAGTCTAACCATAGCGAAGAATCTGATGATGAGCGCAAGGCAAGAAAGAACCGCTCTTTAGGCTCGATATCTATTGAGCAAATTCAGAGCTTGATAGCAGATGTAGTCAAGGCTCAATTGGGAGGAGGGTTTCACAAGACCTACTTGTATACAAAGCCTTATACGAAGAGGATTGTTGCTCTTCGTATGCCCCATGCCTATCAACCTCCCAAGTTCAACTAGTTCGATGGCAAAGGCAACCCCAAACAGCATATTACCCACTTCATTGAGACGTGCAGTAATGCTGGTATAGAGGGGGACCGACTGGTGAAACAGTTTGTTCACACTCTCAAAGGGATTGCATTCGACTGGTACACAGACTTGGAGTCAGAGTCCATTGACAGCTGGGAACAAATGGAGCAGGAGTTCCTGAATCGGTTCTACAGCACTCAAAGTGTTGTTAGCATGACAGAGCTAACAAACACCAGACAATGGAAGGACGAGCCAGTTCTTGATTACATTAATCGCTGGAGGTCCCTAAGCCTTGAGTGCAAGGACCGCCTATCAGAAGTTTCAGCCGTTGAAATGTGTGCTCAGGGCATGGGGTGGGATTTACTATACATTTTGCAGATGAGTAAGCCAAAGACCTTCCAGGAATTGGCAACGAAAGTTGATGATATGGAGATAACGATCGCAAGTCGCCGTGGCAAGTCTTCTTCCTCATCTGATGCTAGAAAGGACAAGGGTGAATTCAAGAAAAATCCCAAGTCCACTAAGTCCTCAAATAAAGAATCCATGACTGTTTCAACTGGGGAGTCGGTTCGAATCTCCGGAAAGCCCAAATATGAAAACAAGAAGGGTGGATTCTCCAAGGATACTGGAAAGAAGCGCCCTATATTGAAGAAACTGCAGGAGAAGAAATACCCATTCCCTAACTCAGACTTGTCAGGAATGCTTGATGATCTCTTTAAAAATGGGGTTATCGAACTTCCAGAACCAAAACGGCCCAAAGAAGCTAGAAGGGTTACCAACCCAAAATATTGTCGGTATCACAGGATGGTTAGTCACCCTCTCGAGAAATGCGTTACGTTCAAGGAGCGTATTATGCAACTTGCCAGCGATGAGGAATACTCCAGTTGAGTGGTATCAGAGCCCAGGTTAATTGACCGGAAGGCTCGCCTAAAAGTTTGTACAAAGCCAATACCAAAATAAACTGATAGACTTAGGGACCGTTCGGAGAATGAGTGTAGGACGGGGCAGGGACTACATGTATTTGTATATAGTATTCAATGACTGCATGACTATGTGTGGTATGTATAGCTTGTGTATACTTATCTTTTAGTGGGATGGAAGGTATCACTGTGATTGCGTAGGAGGTCCTTGTCTGCATGAGCAGTTGGCTAAGAAGCCGGGTAGAGTGTATGGGACTATATACGACATGTGAGGTAGGTGTCAGCTAGATACCTGGAGGATGTACCCCATAGCTGTTTGAGGGTTGAGGACAACCGAGTGATATTTCTGCTACTGACCCTGGGAGAAGACCCTGTGTGGCGTTACAGAGTTGATGAGCTACACCAAGGGCTCGTGATCATCGCCTGTGGGGGAAGTGTTGGTGTGACTGGGAGCCTATAGGGATGAGTGTAGTCAATTTAATTAACTACTTGAGACAAGAGGGACCCCTTGACCTAGAGAGTGTGCCCACAGCCAGTGAGGAGGACGCCTCACCCCCAGGCGATGAACTTACAGATGAGGAGGGAGATCTTGAGGGGGTTGAGGACAAACCTGTTGAGACAGATCCCGGAGTGAAAGTCGACCCGATGGGAGACCCGAGTGCAGAGGAACCAATGGAGGAGGAGGAGGAGGAGGACCCTGACGAAGATCCCGAGGAGGATCCTGAGGAGGACCCGAGCGAGGAAGAATCGATGGAGGAGAAGGATCCTGAAGAGGATCCTGAATGGGACCCTGAGGAAGATTCTGAGGTGAGTGAGGGACAGCTAATGGAAAGTAAAGACCTTGTGGAGGACCAGGAAGAAGAAAGAAGGGATCGCACTGTACCGGATGAGCAAACAGGAGGATCAAAAGACTTGGAAAAAGAGATAAATTCCTTGTCGAATAGGGTCGGGTGTGAGATCGGGGTGAGCCATTGGAAGCAGGGTAGATGTGGCTGGATGTGTAGGGGTACCTGTCCACTGGACGCCCCTGACCAGTAGAAGCTTGAAGCATCTAGGGAGCTTGTTTCTTTTTTTCTAGGGCAGTATTGGTAGTTACTTTTCTTTATGAGTTGTTAATAAGCCCCTGTGGCTGTAAAGTTATACGCTGAGATATAACGAAAAGTGTTAGTGTGGAACTCTTATGTTATTGAAATTCTATGCAATAAGATCTCCTTAGATTATTTGAATACCAGCATTCTCTGTTGTGAAAAAAAATATAATAATCATGAATTGTGTGAATGTGATGCCTGTCTGGTGTGAACTGTCTGAGTATGTGATACGGTGGTTGTATCACTTGAACGTGGTGATGTGCTGAAACTGAACTCTTGTCAAATGTTGCATGATGCACTAGCATGTACTGTATGCTTGAAATTTTGTAGAGCTTAGGATATGAACTATTAGGAGAGGAACTAAACCCGAATTATTTCCCGATCAGGATGACGGGAAGCAACAACAACAACGACAGTGAGTCCCAAACTGGACCCCACCCTGTAATGGGGGTCTCTACAAACCAAGACATCCCTATGTCGGCCCTCAGGGAGCAGCTGGAGGCCCTACATTCTCGGAATGGGAATGGGTCTCGCAGTCGGATTGACGAGACTAACCCACCAACGGGAGCTAAGCTTACTAATTTGCTGCTGCTGGAGATGCTACAAAAACACGGGGAGTAATTACGACTACAGAACAAGCAGATACAGAGGCTAATGGAGGTATAGGAGAAAAGGGTCGAGGAGGATAACTCCTATATGTTAAAAAGGTTTACAAGCCATCACCCACCTGTCTATGATAGCACTCCCGACCTTAAGACCTTTGAGGACCGGATTAGGGGCATGGAGAAACTGTTCGACGTACTCCAATGCCCCAAAAAGTGGAAGGTAGGATTTGTTGTATTCTACTTGAAAGATAAAGCCGACTTATGGTGGGCTACGGCAAGGGAGAGGCAGTATGAGCCTAGATTTGGTTGGGGCAAGTTCAAGGAACTAATTAAGGATCATTTCTACCCTATCTCCCTCCAAAAGGCCAAGGAGGGCGAATTTATGTAGCTCCAGCAAAGGAGCATGAGCATCCTCGAGTACGCCTCAAGCTTCATGGAATTATCACGATTCACCTAGCCTTCGTAGCTAACGAAAGGCTGAAGATGAATAGGTTCGACGTCGGATTGAATCCGACCATCAAGAAAAGGATTTCGGTGCGACAGTACGCCTCCTATGTTGACCTATACGACACTGCAGTCAATGTAGAAAGGGTGATGAAGGAGTGGAGCAGCTATTGTAATAAGCAGAGGGGCACCAAGAGGATAGGGGACAACCAGGGAAGCTTGCAAGCACCAGAGCAGAACCATCGGCTCGCTGGGGGTCAGTGCTCGAACAACTTTATTCGGGGAGGCCAGTACCCTAATACACGGCCTAAGGTGACTTGTAACACTTGTCGGAAGCCAGGGCATTTCGCCAGAGAGTACCGCTCATGAAGAGGTGTTTCCGCTGTGGAAGCCACCAACATCAAGTTCAAGACTGCCCACTCCCTCCACCCCTTGCTGGACAAGGGCAAGGCAAGAGTCAAGGGCAAGGGCAGCGGCCCCAACAACTGTACCATAATAGGGGAGGGCAGGCGGCCAACCCTAATCAGCAACACCGGGCACCACAACCAGTTCAATCTCGACCTTCTAACCAACCGCCTCGGAATAATGGGGGTAGAGTCTACATGATACGGAAAGAGGAAGCAGAGGATGCTCCTAATGTGATGACGGGTACTTTTTCTCTCCTAACTCAGTCAGTGGATATCTTGTTTGATTCGAGTGCCACGCACTCCTTTATCTCTGTTAAGCTGGTTGAGGCCTTGGGACTAAACCCCACCCAAAAATCTTCACTGTTGTCCGTGATTCTCCCTGATGGAAAAACTGTGACGTGCAAGGAGTTATACGAGGGTTGCCCTATTAAAATGTATGAATGTGAGTTCTTGGCAGACCGGTATAAGTTTGAGTTGATAAATTTTGGGGTTATCTTGGGGATGGACTGGTTAGCTAGGTATCAAGCCCAGATAGACTGCCCAAAATGAAAAATCATCCTAAAAAGGCCTAATGGAGTGAAGGTAGTGCATAGGGGCCAGAGGCCCAGGATGGGAGTAAAATTGGTGTCGGTAATGAGAGATCGCAAGTTGTTAGGCAAAGGATGTGAGGGATTCCTGTGTCACGTAATGGAAACCAAGGATGCGGGACCCTCCTTGGAGGATATTCCTGTGGTGAGGGAATTTCCAGATGTGTTCCCCGATGGAATCCCCGGCATGCCACCCCTTAGAGAGGTGGAGTTTTGTATCGAGCTGACCCCCAGAGCCACCCCTATTTCTAGGGCATCTTATCAGATGGCACCAGCAGAACTCAAAGAATTAGAGACACAATTGGAGGAACCCTTAGAGAAAGGGTATATCGGGCCTAATACGTCTCCGTGGGGAGCCCCGGTTTTATCTGTGAACAAGAAGGATGGGACCCTAAGATTGTGTACAGACTACAGAGAGCTGAACAAAATAACAGTGAAGAACCGTTGTCCCCTACCCAGGATAAATGACCTATTTGATCAGCTGTGGGGTGTGAGGACCTTTTCTAAAATAGACCTTCGTTCGGGGTACCATCAACTCCGAATCAAGAATGAGGATATACCTAAAACTGCATTCCGTACCCGATACGGATATTGTGAGTTTGTGGTGATGCCCTTTGGCCTCACCAACGCTTCGGCAGAATTCATGGACCTTATGAATAGGGTCTTTAAACCTTACTTGGACCAGTTCATGGTGGTGTTTATAGATGATATTCTAATTTACTCGAGAACCCCAGAAGAGCACACCCACCACCTATGAACAACCCTAGACGTATTGAGGAGAAATGAGTTGTATGCCAAGTCATCAAAGTGTGAGTTTTAGTTGAGGAAGGTAGCTTTTCTGGGACATGTGATATCCAACGAAGGAGTGTCAGTGGACCCCCAAAAGATTGAGGCTGTGACAAACTGGCCCAGACCTAAGAACCCGACGGAAGTAAGGAGTTTCTTGGGTTTGGTGGGGTACTATCGCTGCTTTTTCCAAAACTTCTCAAAGATCGCCACCCCACTTACCAACTTGACCAGAAAGGTCACTAAGTATGAATGGACGAAGTAATGTGAGGAAGCTTTTCAGGAGCTTAAAAAGAGACTTACGAGTGCACCGATACTGGCCCTACCTATCGCGGACCAAGACTTCATGGTGTATGGAGATGCCTCTAGGAGTGGGTTGGGGTGTGTACTAATGCAAGATGGTCGTGTCATAGCATATGCCTTATGACAGTTGAAGACACACGAGCGGAATTACTCAACTCATGACCTGGAGTTAGCAGCGGTTGTGTTTACCCTTAAGATCTGGAGGCATTATCTGTATGGGGTCCGTTGTGAAGTATTCACCGACCACCAGAGTCTTAAGTACCTTTTCTTACAGAAGAATCTGAATCTGAGACAGACTAGGTGGCTAGAATTCCTAAAGGATTACGATGTCCACTTTCAGTACCATCCAGGGAAGGCTAATGTAGTGGCAGATGCATTGAGTCACCGGCCGTATCTAACATTGAACTATTTATTAGCGCTTCTAAAAGAGTTGTGTGAGGAATTTTGAAAGTTAGAACTTCACGTGAGTACCCTGGTGGACAAACCTATGCTTTGCGCCCTGGAAGCACAGCCGACCCTCATAGAGGAAATTCGAGTAGCCCAGGCTACAGACCTTCAGGTCGAGCGGATCAGGGAAGAGATATTGGTGGGTAAAGCACCCGGGTTCATAATTCATGAGGATGGTACCATACGATTCCATAATCGAGTGTGTGTTCCAGCCATGCGGATACTAAAAAGGAAAATCCTAGACGAGGGGCACAATACTCCACACTCGGTATACCATGGGGGAAATAAGCTGTACAAGGATTTAAGACATACGTTTTGGTGGAGTAACATGAAACAGGAAGTGGCCGATTACGTGGCAAGGTGCTTAACCTGCCAGTGAGTAAAGATCGAACACCAATGACCAGCGGGACTTTTACAACCGCTGGATGTCCCCAAGTGGAAATGGGACTCGGTGTCCATAGATTCGTAATGGGTTTATCGTTGACCCAACGAAAGAACAATACGATTTGGGGTGATAGTGGATAGACTCATGAAAACATCACATTTCATAGCCATGCAGAACACTTGGACCTTGGATCAACTCACTAGAGCATACCTCGAGGAGATAGTACGGTTGTACGGGGTACCCAGTTCCATAGTGTCGGATTGGGACACCAGGTTCTAGTCGGGATTCTGGCAGAAGTTGTAAAAAGTGTTTAGAACATTGTTACGTTTTAGTACTGCCTTCCACCTTGCTACGGACGGGTAGACGGAGCGTACCATTCAAACCTTGGAAGATATGCTACGGGCTTGCACTTTGGACTTCAAGAGTGCGTGGGACGAACAGTTGGCACTGATCGAGTTCTCCTACAATAACAGCTACCATGCAAGTATTGGCATGGCCCTGTACGAGGCACTGTGTGAGAGGAGATGCAAGGCTCCGCTCTGTTTACAGGAGATTGATGAGACCTTGACCATCGGACCGAAGTTGACCCAAGCCACCACGGATAAAATAAGAGTAGTCCAGGAATGAATAAAAGCCGCCCAGAGCTGCCAAAAGAGCTATGCTGATCAGAGGCGTAGGCCCCTTGAATTCCAGGTAGGAGATCAAGTATTTCTCTGAGTTTCCCCAACCAAGGGAGTCCCGAGATTTGGGAAGGTGAGGAAGCTTAGCCTGAGATACACTGGGCCGTATCCAGTCATACAGATAATTGGGGAAGTAGCTAACCAATTGGAACTATCGGTCGAACTTCTGAGAGTACATAATGTATTCCATGTGTCGCAGTTGCGGAAATACATTCCAGTTCTCTCGCACATAATCGAACCTAATCCTATATAACTCCCAGAAGACTTATCATACGACGAACAGCCTATACAGATCCTGGATTAGAGAGAAAAGCACCTCCATAGGAAGATGGTGCCCCTAGTAAAGGTCCTTTGGGACAACCATGAGACGTCTGAAGCCAATTTGAAACCAGAGTAGGAGATGAGAGACAAATACTCCCACCTATTCCTATAGTCAGGTGCGTAGAAGTTTCGAGAACGAAACCTTCTGACTGGTGTAGTGTGTAAAACCCCAAAAATTTATGTTCGTAATGGTCCCAAAAATTTATGTTCGTAATGGCAATATGTTGTAGCTTAGTGAAGTTTTGAGTACAAAACTTTCCCAAGTGGGGTAGTATGTAAAACCCCTGAATTTCAATTTGGGAAATTATGTTCAGTTAGACCAACCTAGACCCAAGCCCATCCAAGTCAGTACCAAACGAACTTTCTTTCAAATTATATCTAGGCTACAGAAGATTTTAATTTTCAATATTTGGAAGATTTTAAATCTTCAAATTTCCCTCCTTAATTTTCACTATAAAATCTCTATTATTTTTAGTATTGTTATCATCATTGTTATTATTAATATTACCATTATTCTTGCAAACCCTAGAAAAAAAAAATGATAATGAAATCTTTTTCCTCCCCTTTTTCTAGACCTAGCCGGCAACCCCCCTATTAAAAAACAAAATTGAAAATTTTCCCTTTCTTAATTTCAAAAAATGAAGGAAATTTTCCCCCTTTTTTCATGTGACCTAGCGACTATCCCCCCTCTTAACCCTAAAGTTTCTCTCTCTTCCTCCCACAGCACACGCCTAGCCCCCCTTCCTCTCTTCCACACCTCTCTCTCTCATGTCTCTCTCTCTCTACCCCCTTGTGCTGCCAACAGCCACCCTTGGTCCCCCTCTCACTCCCTCTCTTGTATTGGTAGGTAACGACGTGGTGCATAGGGTTCCATGCACCCCCATGCATTAAAAACTCAAACTCATGCTTTTCCTTTTGATTTCCACATTGAATCTTGAGGAAGGACCTTTTTTCCTAATATACGTTCTATTGTGTTATCAGCATTTTCATCATTGAATTTGGGCGGAGGATGCGATCCTATTGATTTAGACCTGAATCCGATCAATGGTAAATTGTGACGTTGTTTCGACGATGTTTTGCTTTCATTTTAAACAAACTTGGATTGCTTGGTTGGGATGGAATTAGGGTCTAGGGGTCAGTAGCGGGGGGTTCAGAACTGTGGTGACCCGGCACAATCGAAAAACCGACCCCAAAGAGGAGGGATATGGTGGGCAGAACGTCATTGTGAATACCTGACTTTAGAAATTCAATGGTATTTCTTTAGACGTCCAAAACTTGTAAAAATTTTATGGCAGATAAATACATAGGTTTTTGAATGGGACAAATCGGGGTTGAATTGTGAAAGTTATGACCTATTTACTGGACACTGCTAAAACCGGGTCAGCAGGGATAGTTGGTAAGTTTTGGGATTTCTGACCCAGGTACGGTGGGAATTAGTGAGAACACCGAACTTGAAAGTTGTAGTAGGCGAGCACATCTTTCTGTGCTAGGGAGGAAATCAATTTTGGGAGGTTGGGCGTGGAAGTTATGGGGTCGGGAATCCGGGTTAGAAATCTGGGGAGAAACTGCCGGACTGGGAGCCAGGCTGCATTACCTGCAAATTTGAAAAATTACCTAGGGCAGGTCTATTTTTGTAAAATTGTGACATTTTTAAGGTGAATGCCTCTAGATGTCCCTCATAATTGTGTTTTGGAATTGGGTCAATTGGGGTAGTGTGGCCTGAGTTATAATCAAATTACCCTGGACTGTCCAGACTGGAACAGTCAGTGACACCGATAAAAGAAGGGAGAAAATAACCTAGTTTGAAATGGAACCAGGTAGAACCTCGTACATAGAAAGGGTCAAGGATGGATTAAAGTTTCTAGGTTGGGCTAGAACACTTAATTTGGACATCAGGATCAGAAGTTACAGCCTCTGAAATTAAGGCCCAGATTCTAGCCGAAACTAAACCCTGGCATGGGCTTGGACAGGAGGCCCTAAAATTATGAGAAAATTTTATACAATTACGAGAAGTAAGGCAAAGGGGCAGGGGGTGTAATCTATTGAATTTTAGAATGAGTTTGAGCTGTTTGTTGGCCCAGGTGTGGAGTAGTAAACTCATATTTTTAACTGAGCCCGTAATTTATATGGTAACCACGTAACAATTATGCCCTAAACCTTCCCCGCATTATGTGAAATTGTATGTGTTTTGAGCATGGTAAGAGCTGTTCTATTTACTATTTTAAAAGAGTAATGGCATGTGTAATCGTGTGTGCTCGCGTGGTAAAATCTGTATGACATATATGCTATGAAATTGAGTCTTACTATGCTTTGTTCTAAACCCCTAAATTACTGCTGTGGTGACATGGTTGGGGGAAGTGATTGAGTCTGAATGAACTTGACGTGCTAAGTTGACCTCTAGTAAAGAGAAATGTAATCATTAACTGAAGGGGACTGAGTTGGGTGAGTTTCAATCTGTCATGTGTTGATTGAAGACCTTTAGCCTTCCCCGGGACTAGTGCGTGCATGTGAGCGGCCACGTGCTCTACGGAGAGGTGGGTTAGGCTATCGGTAACCGTCATTATTGGTGGTAGGCCAGGAAAGAGGTAAGCAGTAACTGCCTGAGTAGCAGTAGGCCAGGAACGAGTTAAGCGGCTGCACTAAAATAGAGCGTAGGCAGATCTAGTAACCAGGAAGACTGTGATGATGAGAACTGTGTCTCGAACGTCTCGCTGTTTTTCCCCTCCCCATAAAATGTTTTCAAAATGAATTTGTGAGCATAGTTGATTGTTAGGGGTGATTGTTTACTGAGTTCATCTCACTTTTATAAAATGTTTTGTTTTTCAGGTGATCTAGTTATGCATGGGACTGGGGACATGAAAGTAGAGTGAGGCACGAACGCTTGAAATTAATAAGACGGATGTTATATGTTAAGGCAATGTCACTATGAACATTTAGTCTGATGTTATTTGAATTTTGAGAATGTATGATTGAAGCATTAATAAACGTTTTTATATTAATTGCTATCTTTGATATCCAGCCTGGTATTTCTAAGAAGGAAATGCAACGGCAACACCCCGTTAGGAATTTTTACTGCCATACAGGTTAATAATGGCCTTAATTAATGAATTAGAAATCAGGGGGTGTTACAAAGGGGTATCAGAGCCGACCCGCGACCGTGAGCTGCGCCAGTGGATGGTTAGCCCATGGCCAGTCACCTAGCGGGGCAAAGATACTGGGTGTGAACTGCCGGTTAAGAGGACTTATAAGTCGGTCGGTTAGCGAGGCATAACGAGGACGTTATGCGCTTCAAGTGGGGGTGATTGTAACACCTCGAGTGTGGCTTAAAAGGATCGAAGTGACTACTTATATCACCAAAGATGCACCTTTCTTTTCGAGGAGCCCACCCTTAAGAACTTCATAGTTAAGTGTGCTTGTTGGGGAGCAATCTTGGGATGGGTGACCTCCTGAGAAGTTTTTCAGGCAGCGTGTGAGCGAGGATGAAGCACGCCGGAAACACTTATGGTGATTTGTGGGGCTAGTTGACATTATTGGTAAGACCTGCGACTGAGAGGGGTCGGGGCATTACAAGTAGTGTCTCCAAATTTTTAGCACGAACACTACTGCTACTATCTCCAAGTCGTGAGTCGGATAGTTCCGCTCATGAGTCTTTAGTTGTCGCGAGGCATAGGCTATGACATGATCATCCTACATTAGCACACACCCCAATTCATTTTTAGATGACTATACACCATGAAGTTCCTATCATTGGTGGGTAAGGCTAATATGGGCACACCGGTTAACCTCTTCTTAAGTTCTTGGAAAGCTTCATCGCACCGATCTGTCCACCCATATTTGGTAACCTTCTGTGTCAAATTAGTGAGGGGAGTGGCGATATTTGAGAAGTTCTGAATGAACCTACAATAGTACTCTACCAAACCCAAGAAGCTTTTTACCTCCGTCGCATTCTTAGGTCTTGGCCACTCTATTATGGCCTCTATCTTCTAGGGATCCAGAGATACTCCCTTATTAGATACTACATGCCTTAAAAATACCACCTGATCCAACTAAAACTCACACTTTTTTAGCTATCTATACAACTCATTCTCCCTTAGCACTTCTCAGATAGTCCTCAAATGATGGATATGTTCTTCTAGGGTCCTCAAATAGATCATTATATCATCTATGAATATTACTACAAACTGATCCAAGTAAGATTTAAAAACCCTATTTATGAGATCCATAAATGCCGCTGGGGCATTTATAGGCCCAAAATGCATCACTACAAATTCATAATGTCCATATCGGGTGCAGAATGCAGTATTGGGTATGTCCTATTTCTTGATCCGGAGTTGGTGATACCGCAAACGAAGGTCTATCTTAGAGAAAGTCCCCACACCTCTAAGTCAATCAAAAAGATCGTCTATCCTAGGCAAAGGGTGACGGTTCTTGACCATTACTTTGTTTAATTCTCTATAATCTATCCACAATCTCAGGGTTCCATCCTTCTTTTTCACGAACAATACCGGGGCTCCCCATGGGGACGTACTAGGCTAGATATAACCCTTTTCTAATAGCTCACCAAATTGAGTCTTTAACTCCTTAAGTTCTGCTAGTGCTATCCTGTAAGGTACTTTAGAGATAGGGGTTTCCCCTAGTACTAAATCAATGCCAAATTCCACCTCTCTAAGGGGTAGCATGCTAGGGATCTCCTCCGAAAAAAGATCTGAAAATTCTCAAACTAGTGGAATGTCCTGGAGGGATGGCTCAGCGGCCTCGGTTTCCACTACATTGCGAAGGAATCCTTCACATCCTTGTCCTAGAAGTTTATGGGCTTTCATCGCGTAATAAGTTTCACTTCACTCTTCCTGACCTTCCCTTTATGAGCTATTTTCTCTCCATTGGGCCCCCTTAGGGTGATTCTTTGTTTTGGACAATTTATTTGGGCCTGATACTTCGCTAACTTGTCCATCCCTAAAATGACACCAAAATCAGTCAACTCAAACTTATATAGGTCTGCCAGAAACTCGTGTTCATACATCTAAATGGGCCAGTCCTTATACAGTTCATCACATTTCACGGTCTTCCCATTAGGGAGAGTCACAGACAGTAGAGGGGGTCTATCGGTTGGAACTAGCCCTAGTGTCTCAACCAGCGTGACAGAAGTAAAGAAATGCGTAGCACCAGAATTAACAAGACATCTATTGGTTGAGCTCGGATAGAGAATGTACCAGTCACCACGTTTGGGGCATCCTCTGCTTCCTCCCTACGCATAACGTAAATCTTACCCCCGATGTTTCGCGGTGATTGATTGGGGGTTTCTCCTGGTTCTGCTGAGGTGCTCGGGCTTGATAGTTCACGTTGGCCGCCTGTGCACCCTTATTCTGGTAGTGCTGCTGCGGCTACTATTCCCTATAACCCTAATAGGTAGGAGGTGGGGAGTTGGGCAATCCTGCACCTGGTGCTGAGGACTCCCAAAGCAGTAGCACATCTTAACTGTGCGACACTCCTAGGTGTAGTGTCCTGGCTTGCCATAGGTATTACGGGTCACCTTAGGCTGATTGTTAGTTTGCTGGCCTCCGCGTGTGTTGTTGTTGTGGTAGTGGTTCCCCAGAGGCCTCTTATACGGGCCTTGATAGTGGAAGTTTTCTCGCTGATCCGCCTTCCTGTTGATCCTGCGCTGTTCATTGTAATATTCATTCTTCTCCTTTTGCCCTTTCCACATTCACTGCGGTGTTGTACAGATCTGTGTAGGAAATGTACTGATGCACGAAAATCCTCTCTTTAATGTTTGGATTGAGCATGGCCTCGAAACAATTCATCGTTAGTTTCTTATCAGCTACAAAGGCAGGGTTGAAATAAGAGAGTTCCAAGAACTTGGAAGCATATTCCAACACGCTCATCCCCCCTTGTTGCAGTTACATGAACTCCTTCTGAGGGACACGGGGTAGAACCGGTTCTTGATTAGCTCCTTGAACCTTTTAGAGTCGAAACCAGGCTCATACTGCCTCTCTTGTACGGTCAGCCACCAGAGGTCGGCATTATCCTTAAGTTAGAACACCGTAAACTCCACCCTCTACTCCTCAGGGCATTGGAGGGCATCAAACAACTACTCCATACCCCAGATCCAATCCTTGAAGGCCTTGGGGTTAGGAGCGCTATCGTAGACTAGTGGGTTGTAACTAGCAAGTCTCTTAAACATATGGGAGTTGTCCTTCTCAGTTTTCTTCTCCTTGGCCTCTACCATCTTCCGTAGGTGTTTATTTTATTGTTGTAACTGTTCCTCTTGTTTCTGCAGTAGTTCCAACAGTAGGAGATTGATAAGGTCTGCTCCCATAGGCTGGTTGGTTTCGTCCACCTGGCTGTGTGACCCATTCTTATTCTTGGGGTGGAGGGCCTCCAGTCATTCCCTCAAACTGGCCATTAGAATGTCCAAGTTCACATGGGGCCTTGGAGTGGAGGGCCCAGTCTGAGATTCGCCATTGTTCCCCGACATCCTGTTTCGGAAAAAAGCCAAATTTAGTTATTTCCCTAATAGTTTGCGGCACACATACTATGATAGTTTAGTAAGGCATCTTATGCTACGTTATTATACACAACAGACATATAATATTGTTCACACTTGCATTCAGTTTCCACACTCACGTGGCTCGGTCACATCTTCACATGTCTCGGTCACATCTTGACATGTCCCATACACATCTCATTAACAATAACGACATTATCATGTATATACAACATAAGCTCACAATTCTCAACCAATAATAACAAACAGTTGTATCCATGTAACTCAATAAGGTCTCTAATGCATAGGTTTATAACTGTTCCAAACACTAATACTATCATTACATAAGCACTTCAACAAAATTTCCTAGTTCATACTTGCTAGCAAAAAGGAAAGATAAGAACAGTACAGTCTTTAAAAGCAAAAGAGTTTAACTTCCAGAAACTTCTAGCATCTACTCCTGAGGGGCATCAATTAGGCTGGTACCCCCGACACATCCTATTACACCTTCCCTGCCCCCACCGGGTAACTTCAGGCTTAGATTCTTCCTCAACTAAGTCCTCTTCCGGGTCTTCCTCTGTGAGAGGCTCTTCCTCGGGATCCTCCTCTTCTAAGGGCTCTTCCTCATGGTCTTCTTCTGGGTCTTCCTCTTCGATAGGGTCTTCTTCGGGATCCTCCTCCTCTAAGGGTTCCTCTCTAGGGTCTCCCTCCTCATCAAGTTCCTCTCATGGTTCCTCCTCCCCATCTACAAGCTCATTTCCCCATACAGACTCTTCCTCCTAAGGCAGATTGGGTTTCATGGTGTTAGAGTCCTCAATATCTTTCTCCGCTTATAGTGGTGGGGTCTCATCATCGGTATCAGGGGTAGGAAGTTGATCATAGTGACCTACACCCATTAGATGGTCCACTAGCTCTGCTTGTCACACAAGCAACACCTATTGTAGTAATGGAACACTCTAGTCTTAGGGTGAAGCTCATTCATCCTATAATGCCATACTGGATCACCCAGGAGAGTTAGGAGAAAGAATAGGGCCTGATTGTACCCAAACCTCAAGTAGTCATTTGATATCTCCTCTAGTGTCCCATGTATAAATGTCTCAATCCATTATAAGTGGCTAGCTAGAACCCTTCGTTTCTTTTCCATCATTCGATAGCGGTAATGACAACCCATACAACCGTAATGACGAGTCCCATTCATCTTATACATTAACAAGGCTAAATAAGACCCGTGTTCACAAGTAATTAAGCACATGCAGACATACCCCTTTTCCCATCCTACACTCATGCTCCGTGCAGCCCTTAAGTCTACAGGTTTCTAATTTTTATTCTTGATTACAATATTTTAGGTGAGCCTTCAAGTCAGTCAACTTGTGCTCTAATACCACTTTGTAACACCCTAGTTTTCTAATCCCTTTTTATTTACTAATAATAACCTACGTGGCAGCGGAAAACCGAAGGAGAGGTGTTACTGTCGTATTTCCTTGTTGGAAATACTAGGCTAAGTATCAACCAAAAACAGTAATGCATGGTTTACTTTTAAATTAAAGCATAAGTTTGAATCCTGGTGATAGCTACATCAATGTCCAATCTGAACAACAATCATTAAAACAAGTTTAATATGAAATTAATTCATTTCAACCAAAACTTAGGTGATGAGGCCTTGCTCTCAATTGGATTCCCATCCCCATGCTCATACACTTCACTTGAAAACAAAACATTTGGAAGAGCGAGAAAAGCTCAATAATAACCACCCGTAATAGTGAAAACATACACACAAATTTATTTCAAACCATTTTAGGGGTGAGTGTAAACACGAGTAGTTCAAAGTACTTGTGTATTCTCAACATAAAGTATATAGCAACCCCAGGTCCCACTTATTTAATTTTAGGATAAAAAAAGAGACGAGCAACCTCACTGGGACTTATAGCCTGCATTTGATTTTAACGCAGCCGCTTAACCATATCCTAGCCTACCTTCAATTTAGACGGTTACCGTTAACTTGGCCCACATCCATCCACAAGGTGGAACGTGGCCTCTAACCTGCATGCACTTTTACCCAGGAAAGGGTAATGACCTTCAAGTAAAATAGGAGTATAACTCCTTAGTCTCGCTCATTCATTCAGTTACTTATACATTCACAATTAACATCGATCTTTAACCAGAACATAGCCTTTTCCGACCCATCCTGATCTAAAATCATTTCCTTATTAATTTGCCACGATGACATTCAAGATTAACTCGTCCAAATACTAGTTAGCCAATCCCTTTAGTAAAACCATGGTAAAACCTCATCACACATTTACCCGAGAAAATCCCTCGAATATCAATGCAAACGCATTCAAACACCTTTCAAGTATACTTATTGGACATGTTTTCAAGGGATATTCAGGGCAGTTAAGGCATGATTGTTACCTATTAGAACATGTCGCATAAGCTTAAGCTCAGTATGCTAATTTGGCCTAAAACAATTTCCCACAATAGTATTCTGTTAGTTCGAACTCTTCGCCTGACTCTCCACAAGTCCATTATACCCGAATCATTTTTGTAAGCGTCCTCTTTACTCGAACAACCAATTTAAGCCCTCAAATAAATTTATAGAATGCTGTAAATATTAAAAACTGCACACATGCTGCAACTGTGAGCTTTCCAGGTTATTCCAGATTTCACGCCTAACTTCCCAGGACCACAGCTTTCACTCTGGACATCAAAATTTTAAGATTAAACCCATTCTAAAAAGGCCAATCTGTGAGCTACAACGTTTCTTTTATGACCATTAACAGAAATCGAGTCTAACTAGTTTGAATTTCAACAAATCCCTAAACTGGTCCCAGTTATTTTGAGTTTTGTACGGTCCCAGTATTTTGGCCAGAACTTGTTCGTTTTATTTCCGATTCACAGAATTAAAAATTACTTGGTTATTGGACCTCTAGACCTACCGTCACAAACATTTCAATAATTTTTAGGGAACTTGGTTATTGCTAGTAAGCCCACAAAGTCAGACACCTTTCTGGACATACCGACAATGATAATAACGCAACTTTTAACCTTCCTTCCATCCACAATTCGATCCAAACCTCCCCAAATCTTGCATACAACCGTTTTAGCCAACACTACCATTACTCCTAATTGCCAAAACAACCAAACCATCTAAGCTATAAGAGGAGAAATGAATGTTTACCTTGAGATGAAGAATAGAGAAAGGGAAAACCTTAGGGAGTTTTAATTCTTCCACCAAGAGTTCAAATCTAAAAAAGACATCATATGAGAGTGCAACCATCAAATTCCATGGCCACGTATAAAGATTTTTGATGAAGAAACAATGGAAAACCCAACAAATTAGGCTAGAGCTTGAAGCACTTACCAAGAGAACAAAGGGATGGTAGAGGACGTCGGCCAGCACCGTCGAGCGGCTAGTGGCTGCTCACGGGAGGGAGGGAGAGAGAAAGAGAGAGAAGTCGTAAGGGGGGCTGCTGTGAGGAGAGAAAGAAGGCGACAGGAAAAGAGGGAAAAAGAGGCTTTAAAATATTAGGATTTTTCTCCCTCCTTAACCTCCTTTGTACTGCTGTTTACTTTTTTTTCTTCGAGAACAGAAAGTCAAAGGATTAATATTCCTCTAACTTGGGCCGTTTGAGTAACCTTAAGGCTATTGCGTCAAATTTCCTAAAAATCAAACACCATGAGCTCAACCATTCTACGCCGACCAAATTCACAATAATTATAAATAAAAGAATATATACATATACATACATACATACATACATACATACATACATACATACATACATACATATATATATATATATATATATATATATAAAATCCTAAATGAAGAAATAATCTTTTTTGAGGGTTTCACGCGCATAATCACACATATATACATTTATACATACATACATATATATATATATATATATATTATATATAATATATATATTATATATATATATATATATATATATAATATATATATTATACATATATAGATATATATATATATATATATATATATATATATATATATATACATATATATTATATATAATATATATATATATATATATTATATATATATATATATATATATATATATACACACATACACGTGTATATGTAAGACCCGTGTCCTTTATTTTACATTAAGTTGGCTGCCTTACCTTCTACGTTACAAAATTCGTATTTTTATTAACCATATGAGTTAATTTAGTATCAATGTGCTTATGTGAGCGATAATTTTTATTGAAAAGAATTATTATTGCTATTATTGATTTTAAAGTTAATTTGTGCTATTTGTGCCTTAAATTATATCGATAGTTTAATTTAGTCGTTATTCGATTTATTTAGTCATTTCACGAATGCGAGTATGTTGTTAACCTTCGAATTAGTTTCAAGGTTTAATAAATCGAACCTTGACGTATTTGGGAATGAATAGTCGATGAAGGGTCGTGTCATCGATTTGGGTTTAGAATGAGGCATTCGAGATTGGACTAGGTAATTTAGTTGATAAGCTAGCTTGAATAAAAAAGGTAAAAAAAGGACCAAAAAAAAAGCAAATAAGGGGCCGAAGCCCCTTTCTCTTTCAGGAAGAAACGCGAGAGGGGGGTTGATTCTGGCTCCCCGTCGGCCCCCTCCCGGGCGACCCACCACAAAGAGGGGGGAGAGAGAGAGGCTTGATGCGCGGCGGTGATGGTGGCGCCACCCCGGCTCGCACTGCAACCGCGACCCGTACCCGGCCAAACTAAAGAGGGAGATTGAGTGTGAGCGAGGGAGTGAGTTGAGGGAGAGGACAAGGACTCTTGCCAAGCGTTGGCGATGGCAAGTCTGGCGGCAACAAGGTGTCCCCATCGGCGGGCTCGAGTCTGGCAACCACCGAAAGGGCCGCGAAGGTCTGGGACTCGAGGGTTAGGGTTTCGAAAACCTCAGCACCACCACCATCCGCCTCAACCTATCAGAACCACTGACCACCACCACCACCGCCGTGCCCGGTCTGCGTAGGCCAATTAGCTAAGGAATCGAGTCCTTAGCTTGGAATCCAGGTGGGTGTTTCTCACCTCCTACGTATTAGTAGTTTCAAAATAGTTTTAACCGTTAAGTTGTGATGCATGTTAAGTTTAGTTAGTTTATGCCTGAAAATGACTGCGAATCATTAAATGTTAGTTTAGTTGATTAATACTAGAAAGTGGCTTTGAATCGATATGTATTAGGTTAGATAATACATGCTTAGAAGTAGCTTCGAAATAATATACGAATACTTCGAAACAATGTCCTATAAGTTAACTAATTCATGCTTGAAAACGACTTCGAAATGAATTTAAAAATGTTTATATTCGATGCATGCTAAGTGGCTTGGTTCGTATTTAAAAGTAACCTTGGAAAGGACCTAAAAATGTTTTGAATTGATACTTGTATAATTAGTTAATTCATGCCTAAATATTAGCTTCGAAATGCTATGTGAGCATTTAGAATCAATGCTTGAATAGTGAGTTGGTTCATGCCTAATTAGTAGCTTTGAATTAACATGTTAACACTTCGAATCGATGCTTGTATAATAGTTAATCCATGCCGGAATATTAGCTTCGAAATATCATATGAAAACTTGAAATCGATGCCTCTCCATATAGTTAAATTATGTTTAAATAGCCTCATTAAGCTTGAATAGCAACTTCGATGTAGTAAACCAACGTCTTGAATTGTATCATGTTTAAATGGCCTCATTAAGCTTGAATGGTAACTTTGATGTGCTAAATGAATGCCTTGAATCGTATTCTGTTTAAATGGCCTCATTAGGCTTGAATGGTAACTTCGATGTACTAAACGAATGCCTTGAATCGTATCATGTTTAAATGGCCTCATTACGCTTGAATAGTAATTTCGATGTACTAAACCAACGTCTTGAATCGTATTATACTTAAATGGCTTGATTAGGCTTGAAATGTAACTTTGAAAAAATGAATGAACGCCTCGAATCGATACTTGTCTATTTAGTTGAATTATGCTTGTGAAATAGCTTTGGAAACAACATTCGAATGACGAAATGAGCATGTTTACCCCTCAACTGCAATACATGAATGCAATCGTGTTTCATGCTTAGTTAGTTTAACTCAGCTTACTAAGCATTCGTTTCAAAGTTAAGGTCGTGTGAATGTGTGCGTGTTTATGTGTGTGTGTGTGTGTGTGTGTATATATATATATATATATATATATATATATATATATATACATATATATATGTATGTATGTATGTATGGTTATAACCGTTGGATACAGCGCACTGCTAATTGTTATCTGTTTGTTCGGTAAGTTAAGCATTGGTAAGTTACATAAGTTTACATATCGCTTTTCAGTATATCATGATGATTAGAATACTAAATTGTGAAATTGAAACCGAGATGGTAGTTAGAC
This sequence comes from Carnegiea gigantea, assembly GCA_029747015.1. Taxonomy (NCBI): domain Eukaryota; kingdom Viridiplantae; phylum Streptophyta; class Magnoliopsida; order Caryophyllales; family Cactaceae; genus Carnegiea; species Carnegiea gigantea. The sequence goes on from JAKOGI010001228.1 coordinate 278,193, forward strand.
GGTTTGTGGTAGAACTATGAGTGGTTCGAGGACCTGTGGTCGCCTACTATGTGAGGAGGGAGTCTGGGTTGTGATTACCGCAATCGTGTGGATTGCGAGGCCGTGTGTGGCTCATTGTGTTGAAACGATTATGAAGTGCTTGAATGTATTATGTATGAATCCCTCCCATTTTATGTTAATAAGATGCATTATGTGTGTGAAGGCATTGTTTTGAAAAAGGATGTTTCTCGTGTTTCAAAACAATAGTAGCCATGACTATTAGCAATCAATGGCCTATTTTAGCTATACGAACTTCGTTTTGGGAGTGAACTCACTTGAACAGGGGAATCCCTAAAGAATTTGATTAAAAAGAAAGTGTGATGTATGAAAAAGGATTTCGCTATGAGAGGCAGCAAAATATTAGCAGTTATAGCTCATACGCTTTCAATTGGCTAAGATAATGTGCTTCGGACAATATGTTATAAATGATATTAGCCTAGGGGATAAGTCCTGGTACTAGAAGACCCTAGAAGACCCTAACGAGGGTAATGGTCCGATATGTTATATCTAGCCATCCCGGGAGTAAGAGCTTAAACATGAACGTTAGGTCTCACTATGGGGTTGAAAATAGATCTCACCCAATCAGCACCCTGTAGAGATCTTATGCCAGATGTATTTTCTTAATAAACAAAGAAAAGTAGTTGCCATTTTGTCATTTTAAGTATTTCAGAAGAAAGAAAGTTTCAAGGGCTATTAAGAGGCCAATTGAATGAAATGTGAAAAGTTTATAAGGGTCATTATGCGACCAATACGCAAGAGATTTCCTTTAATGAAAATGAGCCTCAAAGAGGCTGAGAAAAGAGTTTTTATGGGCCTCAAGAGGTTAAGTAGAGTGTTTTCAAGAAAAGAAGGAATGCTTTCTGTGCATATTCTGTGCTTTTCTTATGAATGAAATGTGAATGAGATTTCAAGTAAGGTAAGTCAAGTGTTTTCACAAAAGAAAGAAAGATACTTGTGCATATCATATGAATGAGATCTAAGCAAAGTATGCTAATGAAAATAAAGCGCTATGTATATATTCCTAGTATAACTTATGAATGAGATGCTAAGTAGGATACGATTATGAAAAAGAAAGCCTTATGAGCATATTTCATGCATACCCTATGAATGAGATTTGAATGAGACTTGAAATTTGTGTGTGCCTTGTGCATATCATATGAATGAAATTCCAAGAATAGTATGATTATGAAAAGAGATAACCTTGTGCACACATCATACGAATGAGGTTTCATGCATAGTTTAAATGAAATGCTAAGAAGTTATGTTTTGAAAAAGAAAGATCCCGATGCTTAGCCCTCGATGCTTGCTTATGTGCTTAACTGCTTGTTAGTAAAGGAACTTAGTCATTTAGGGACCTAGAAATATGTTTGAGTGGTTAAAATGAAGTTTATAGTTAGCGATCCTTCCATGAGGGTCTTATGAATGCCTAATATGATAGTAATGTATGAATACGTGATATGTGACTATTAAAGATATTATTACTCGCAATGGTTTTGGTTCTAAGGGGGTCGAGAGACACTCACTGAGCGTGTGGTTGCTCATCCCACTACTCTTTCCCTCTTTTCCCTAGGTTTTCTTTATGACAGGAAGAAGTTGAGTCAACTATGTCAAGATAGAATCTATTCTTACTTGCAAGGTGTCATGTGTGCCCATTTGAAGAGATCTTACGTGTTTAATGAAGTTATGCAATGTATTCTTAGTTTATAAACGTATGTAAACCAAGTATTCTAGTTCATGTAATGCATATGGTACGAAGGTCGCTCTATATGGCCGTATGAGCCAGCCATCGAATTAGTTAGATGTCTTCTTGGTTAAAGTTTGTTATGTTTTGGGATGTAAATTTCAATACTCCGGTTGTGTGAACTGTTGACTTGTGTCTTTTATTTATTCTTTATTAATGAACTATTCTGCTTGGAGTACTCCGAGCGACTGGCTCGTTGAGGTATGAACTCCGGCGTGCAGCCGTTGAGCTTCTTTTAAATATTTTATGCTTCCGTTGATTTGTAGGGGTTTATTGTAAGGCTTTTAGCCTGGAAACGGTCCGTTTTTAGGGGAAACATTGTCCGCTTCACCCCAGAATTTAAGTAAGAAGTTAAGAAAACGTAACACATATATATATATATATATATATATATATATATATATATATATATATATATATATATATATATATATATATATATATATATATATATATATATATAAAAAGATATATATATATATATATATATATAT
>JAKOGI010001229.1:0-7500 GCA_029747015.1 Carnegiea gigantea
ATATATACATGTATATATTTGTATATATATATATGTATGTGTGTGTGTATATATATACATATATATATATATACATATATATATGTGTATACAAGCACACACACACACACACACACATATATATATATATATATACACACACATGTGTATTTATATATATATGTATATATATGTATTTATATATATATGTATATATATATATTTATGTGTGTATATTTATACATGTACGTATGTATATGTATATATATATATGTATGTGTATATATATATATACATACATGTGGGTGTGTGTTTATTTATATATATGTGACACCCTGAATTTCTAATTCCTTTCTTTATTACTAATGTTAACCTATTTGGTAGTGGAAAACCTAACTGGAGTGTACCGCCATACTTCCTTCATAGAAATACCAGGCAGAGTATCAACCAAAACATTAATGCAAAAGATTCTTCAATAATGCCTCAGTTTAAAGGTCCTAACTATAATTAAGGCGACTATTAATCAAATTCCATGGCAGGCTTGTTCTCAAAACAATTACTTGATTCAAGCTATCAACTTAAACGTCGGAGCCTCGTTCTAATTTTGTGTCCCCAATCCCATGCGCAAACACTTCACCTAGAAAATGAGACATTTGACAACAATGAGATAAACTTAATAACAATTACCCCTAATAGTAAAGGTACGCACACAAATTCATTTTTAAAATATTTTAGGGGCAGGGAGAACAAACAGACCACACTTGTACGCTCTCAGTAGAAGCATAGAGCCATATCAGTCTCTTTCATAATTTTTTTTTTTCAGGTTCTTAAAGGTGAGCAACCCCACTGGGCCTCATGACCTGCGCTTGGGTTTAACACAGCCGCTTAACCTCAACCTGGCCTGCCGTCGACTTGAACGGTTGTCTCTTAACCATCCCATGACTGACCATCAACAAGGACGGTTACTGCTAACCTGGCCCATGTCCCTAGCAGGGCACGTGGCGGCTCACATGCATGCACTTTTACCCAAGGAAGGTTAATGACCTTTTATAACATAAACATAGCTCACAATCTCACCCATAAAGCCATTTATTTGTACATTCATACTTGCTCTTGAATTTCAAATCAACACGCACATTCCAACCCGACCCAGTTCCATCCCTAAAGCATTTGCACAATATATATGTTCTTCTTTACAACATAATCAGTCCAAACGCCCAAACGCGCACTGATATAGCAAGATAACTCAACAGAAGCCACATGACTATTTCATTCCACGTTCAACCAGTAAAACCATAATTCCATGTATAACAAAAACATTCAAAAATAGCCCTTACCATTCTCATCAAGCGCATTATTCAAATAACTTTGGGATGGGGGATTAGGCATGATCGTTACCTGAAAATCCGTTAAATTATGGGCTCGGTTTCTTAATTGGGCCTAATAATCAGCACCTGGACCAAAACAGTGTCTACAATTAGTTCGAATCTTACGAACCAATCTACAACTCTTCTCTCGCTCAAAGTAGTTTTTCTACAATTTTTAGACACTCTTAAGAATTTCTAAATGTAGCTAAATCTAAATCTAGTTTCGGTCAGAATTCGGGCTCAACTTCCAGAGCCCATATCTCAAGTTCCCGATGTCAAATTTTCGTTTTCTAGCCCATTCTAGAAAGGTCAATTTGTGCTCTACAATTTCTATGTTTGGTGTTTTCCCAACACTAGGTCGTTTTTCTCAAAGAACCTATGCTATCACTGGCTACCCAAATCAAAAATAAAAACCCTAGCCCCTCCCTTATGCGCCTCTCACATGACTGGCCCCCTCCTCTCTTGTCTCCTTACTCTCTTTCTCTCCTCTCGTGACTGAGGACCAGCCCAAATCCCCGACATCCCTCCCAACCTCTCGGGCTATCTCTCTCTCTCTCCCTCCCTTGATCTAGCACCATATCAACACCACCATCAACACCATTATCGCCACAATCTTCCTCATCCACTTCACTATCTTCATCAGCCAGCGCATCATCAGCAACACCATCTAAATCAGGGGCGATTGAAGGGTCGAGATTAAAGGGGCTCAGGTATAAATCAAGGTAGCAGCGGCACTAGGTAATCTAGGTTTTATTTAGGGTTTTAGTTAGTTATTCTAGTTAAGATTGAATTTTAGGATTTAATTTCAAGTTTAATTGTAGAGATTTTTAGGATTTATTTCGATTTTTCGGTTTTGATTTTGAATTGTAGATCGGTTTCCTGGCTTTTAATTTCATGTAATCGAACTTCGTTGCGTTCATTTGGAGTAGAATTAATGAATCTCAGTTTGCGTTCAATTTGTTGGGTTTTGTTTTGAATTAAAATGCAAGCAATCTTCGTCTTTATTTTGTTCCTCTATTTGGGGCCATGGTAATGGCATTTTTGCCATTTTTAACGAGCTTTGAGGCTTGTTGTAACTTCATTTTGATCTGGCAGGGGTTTTAGAGTTTAAGACCTCTATCACTAGAAGTCTTAGAGGGTCAGGCTGAGCTCACATGAGTAGGGATGCCCTGTTCACCTTTCTCTTTCTATCCTCTCTTTGTTTTGCTTTTAGCTTTAGCTTTTTTGGACTTTGATTTCCTTTTTCCTGCTTTCTGATATGGTTGAAATTCTACTCTTTTGACTTTATGTTGAGGCCTTATTTCATGAAGTCAGTGAAATGCCAACAATAGTTAGGTAAGTTCTTCCATTTCCTTTTCAATTTGCTTTCACTATTCCTTGGTTAATGTCATTGCTAGCTTGGTTTAATTTGGTCATCTTCTTTTGTGGATCCATTTTGTTGTTCATAGTAAGGATGTCTTTGAATTTCAGGTATTAGTTTGAACTAGTTTAATTTGCTCATTAGGTGAAATTCCTAGTAAAGATTAGCCATAGTTGATGTTGATATTTTATCATAATTACAAGCTCTAAAAATGATGGGAATAACTGATGATGACTTAGAATTAGTTGTTTATGGTCTTAATTAGTTCATAACGATGTTAGACTAGTTTACTTCTGTAGTTAGTGACCTTTATTTTAGCCTCGTCCCTGAGGACACGACCCTCAGTAATACAACAAAAGTCATACGCTTGCGGCTTTGAATTTACACTCATAATTCATGTACAAATGGACAAGATTTAATTATAGCCACATGACCTAACAAGAATTTCACATAAATGTTCCTTTGCTTCCTCAGATTTTCGTTGTGGCTCTCTTTGTTCTGGGTTCTCGCTATTGCTTCTCATTCTCTCATTCTCTATTTGTTTTCCTATGTTGTTCAGAATTCATGCTTGCATTTACTTTCCTTGGATTTATTTCAAGCTTTTTCATCTAGATCTCATGCTAATTTTCTTGTTTGCAGCTTGTTCTTAGTAAATTTCTTACTTGAAATTCGTATTGGTAGGTTGTTCTTACTAATTTACTATGATTTCTTTGAGTTTGTTGTTTTCATTAGGGTTTACCTGATTTTGTAATTGAATCGCTATTTTTTGGCTGATTTTCAGGTGTAGATTGATGTCTTCAACAGGATTTAGGGTTTGTATGTAAGTTTATTGTTTGACAAATATCTAGTGAACTTTATGTCAAAGCAAGTGTTATATGTGCATTTTTTTTGTAGACATATCAACCTAGAATTTCTACTTTTGATGATTTAAATTTTTTGAATTTTACATGTTTTGTTGATTTTAGGTTCTACTAAAATTGCTTGTGTAATTAGTGATCACTAGAAATCTAAATAGTGATTAATAGGCACAATATTAGTGATCGCTAAATATGTTTGTATTTCTTTTCTCATTGTTTGTAATTCATCCCTTCTCTATTTGGCTATCAACAGAAGTGTAATTAGTGATTTATCAGCGCGAGGCTAGTGAGGTCTTCATTGGATGTTTATTTTTGTTTGTGATGCATTGAAAATTCATTGCCTACAATTGCTTTAGAATTATTCATTATGTTGCTATCGATCAATAGAAAATTTATTAGTGTTCTATTGTTGGTGATCAATAAACATATTATTATTGATCAATAGATTTCTGATTAGTGATCGCTTGTAATAAGATTAGTGAGCTTTTAAATAGATGTTCATTTTTTTACAATTTCTTTTAGAATTTAGGTTTGTGTTTTGATGATCATCATAATTGTTATTAGTGATCAATAGATTAGAAAATTTATTAGTGTTCTGTTGTTGATGATCAACAGACATCTTATTAATATATTTTTGATTAGTGATCGCTTGTGATAAGATTAGTGATATCTTAAATAGATACTCTTTTTTTTTTTTTTTTAACAATTGCTTTTAGAATTTAGTTCTTGTGTTCTTGATGATCAATAAACATCTTATTAGTGATGAAAATATTTGTGATCTCTTGGATAAATGATCACTTTTTCATAATTGTTGTTAGATTTTACTGCTTCTATTATCGGTGATCAATAAACTTGTTATTAGTGATCTATAGATTTGTGGTTAGTGATCATTTGTCATGAAATTAATGATCTCTTGATTTTTTTAGGAAATGGTTAGTAAAAGGAGCATTTAGAATTTAAGAAAGCTTGTTGATTCTCAAGAAGATGCAGGGGTTGGAACTTAAAGCAAGGAAAGGTAGTGGCTAATGATTTATCTGCTTGTACGAGGAATTGACTGTATCGATGTTTATGAATACTCAGTTTACTTTATTAAAATAATTTCTGCAATTAACAACGTAGACCTCACTCCTCTCAAGGAGCAAAAAAGGATACAAGCGAAACACAAGTAGAAGTGTTGGGAAATTGTTGACCCCATCATTATGTAATGTAAAGTTTTGATAATAACAAACACAAATGGAATATACACTTAAGTGTGTTGATCGAACAGGTTCCAAATACTGTTTGGAAAACTTTGAAATTGCTTGATTAACTATGGTTGAGAACAGGTCTTAAGAACAGGTCCTCAGAACAGCTTAATGGCAAAGAACTTAAAGCACATCAAAGACATGGAGTACTTCAGAAACAGCCCAGGGAACAGTTCTGAGTAACATCATAGCAACAAGTCTTAAGAACAGTTCCTCAGAACAGCTGAATGGCAAAGAACTCAAAGCGCATCAGAGACATGAAGAACTCCAGGAACAGTTCAGGAAACAGTTCTGAGCAACACCACAGCATTGAAGTAACAAGTCAAGATCCTATAGATGCTATCCGGTGGATTCAACAAGAGTCTTGGTCTGTTATAGGTTTTATTTTCTTAGATTTTTGTTAATATGCCACTTGGAAGAACTCGATTTAACATTACCTTGAATGATTTTTAAGAACACTGTCTCAGATCAGTTCTGAGATCAGGGTTCAGACTGTTTTCAAGCCAAAATGATTTTTCAAAGTTTTTTCCAAATCTTGGGCTGACGTTTTTGAAAATATTTGAGATAAATTTTCTATTATCATTAAACCCAGGATAAGTTAATCTTTGGCTTTGAAAATATATTGTGGAGATTTTGAGTCTAGCTTTTAAAGGAAATCTTTTACAAAATAAATCAAACTCTTATTTTTGGAATACAAGATAGGAAATTTCAGGATTTGGCAACTGAAAATATTATTCACTTTCCATAATCTTTTTAGGAGCAAAAAGATCTTATACTTGTGGATCAAGCACACAAAAAGATCTTGTTGCCCTCTACTATTTAAGGAGCTTCTCCACCTCCTCATTGAACACACACACACGGTTTTACACACGGTTTTCATAAATATTGTGAGAAAATTTTTACACGGTTTTTCTAGGGATTTAACTTGCAAATCATATTTTCTGAAAAACCTTCAAAGTGTGTGTGAACATTGAGTCATCTTCCTTGGCATACTAGGAGAAAAAATTGTACCTTACATTCGCTTAGTTAGAAGCACAAAAGTAAGGTGTTTTTTATTCTCTTCTTTCATCAAAGTGAGAGTTGAGTGTGTCCAAGCCTAGGGAGGCTTTGGACGTGTGTAATTCGTCTTGGGGAGACGATTACGTGAGTGTGTCCAAGTTTGAGAGATGAGGACGTGGTGTGTAACTAGTCTAAGGGTAGACAGTTACATGTGTTACAATTGTAACAGAGAAGGTTACCTTTGTAACGTGTTTAGCCCGTTTAGTGGAAGTGTGTGAAAATCCTACAGGGGTAGGTCGTGGTTTTCGCCTCGATTAGGCTCGAGGTGTTTCCACGTAAAAATCTTGTGTTCTCACTTTTCAATTATTTTCGCTGTTTTACATCTTCTGCGCACGTTACAAACAGTCTGCCCAAACAAGTCCCAAGCCTGTTCCCAGAAACTGCGAAAATCTACCAACATAATTCACCCCCCCTCTTGTGTTAGTGCACTCTCAATTCTAACAAGAAGTCAGCTGCAAAGATTACACGTGACAGTAATTGTGAACTGCCCCTATTTCTGTGTCTTAGTCTAAGATTCGTGATTCTAACATCTTCTCTAGTGATGGGTGTATCGAGGAGCACATAGCTTTAGTGGCAGCTACTCCTACACCTATACTTACACCTACAGCTACTGGTACACAATCGAGTGATATCCAATGTCCAAACTCAAACACTTAGGCTGATTTGCAATGTGTAAGAGAGACTACACCTTCACACAGTTAGTAATGTACAGGGGGCAGAAATACATGTAGACATGGTTGATATGAAACTGATGAACAAGGAACAAGAAGGGCCAAAGACATTGGGAAATGCTGAACGGAAGTTGGCAAAGAAACTGAAAATTAAAAGCAAGAAAGTCAAGGAGCTCAATAATCGGATGTCACCTAAGGGATTTCTGTAACTTATTAAAAATCTGGACAGCAAGCAAAAACATACGGTAAAAGAAATTGGTTTATGTAGCTTCCTGCACTTACAAGTTGATATGATACCAGAAAAACTAACATGATGGGTACGCAACTTTAACACTTGCTCTTACTTCCTGCCACTCGCCTATAGCAAGATGAGGATGACCTAGAGGATGTGTACATGACATTAGGTCGCCCTAAAGGGCCAATTGAGGTAATCTAGGCTAAAAGTGAAATTAATGCGAGCATTGAGTTTGAAAGCCTACTAAAGCATTGGAAAGAGTAGTAGCTTAACCACGATACTGTGCCTTAGTGTAAGAAGATGGTTGAAATGAAGAAGAGTCGAGTCGATGGAGGGGAGGACTTCAAACAAAATTTCATAACATTCATCGTGTCCACATATCTGTGCGACAACTAAGGAGCAGGCATGAATTACCTCATACTGAATGCATTGCTAGATTTAGGTAAAGCCAAACGAGTGCAATATGCTATGAAAGCGCTCGTAGCCTTAATCAACGAGTGGAGGAAGAAGACGTCAAGGTTCTTCAGGGGGCCAATCCTTTTCTTAATGGTATGTTCAATGCTTAAGTTAAAGTCCAACAGTTAGAAAAAGGCATTTGGTGGTCCTAATTAGATATAACTCATGGATAAAGTTTGCATTATACCGTCGGAATTAGTGATCATTATCAGAAAAATTAATGACTATTATTAGAAAAATTAGTGAGCATCCATGGGATGATCCTTGCATTT
>JAKOGI010001229.1:15000-22500 GCA_029747015.1 Carnegiea gigantea
AATGTATGTATGTAATGGGGGTATATATAGTATCTCTATCTACATATATATAATATGTCTATCTATGTATATGTATAGATATATATATATATTATATATATATACATACATATATACATATATATATATATATGTCTATATATATATATATATATATATATATATATATATATATATATATATATATATATATATGTCTGTGTGTGTATGTGTGTCTATACATATATATATATATATATGGAGAGAGAGAGAGAGAGAGAGAGAGAGAGAGAGAGAGAGAGAGAGAGACCCATGGATCATTTGAGTAATGGGTGATTCCCTTTGATCAAATAAGGGTTTAAGATTGAGGAAGAAAGCCCAAGATCTTGAAGAATATCAACCAAGTGTTCACAACCCCAAAAACAACAACAAGAATCCAATAAGATCACAACTCGAAGCCCAGATCAACCATCAAGCGAGAGGGGTTTTTTTTTTTGTGGATTTTGTTTGAGTAAGCTAGTAACAACAATAGTCAAGAGATGTACCTAGGCTATAGGCTAAACCACAACCTAGATTGAATTCAACCCACCAATCAATATTTTAAAGCATAAGCGCCCCAAGCTAATTTAAAGGGTGCACTCAATCTCACCGCTTTACTTAGAGAGATAAAGATAATTGAGGTATTTTTAAGGAGATACGTAGGCAACAAGCTATTGCAATTTATCATCCAAATCTATGAAAATTCCAAGGAATTCTATCCATTATGTAGCATTGGTGTCCCCTCATCTAAGCTCGATAGTAGTCAATAGGATTATAAGCAAATTAACCAATGAAATCCTAACTAATGTGCAATTAAGGTGGACCAATAGGGTTAAATGATGCGCAGGGTTTGGCTGCACTTGCATCATCTTGGTGACATCATTATCCAATCCAAATGGAGGTATTTGAGGATGATCTTTTGTGAGGAGTCTTCTAGACGGCTCCTCAAACTGTTCATAAAATCTCACCTCGTAATTCAACTCCTTGCTAACCTAATTAAGCCCATAATTAAAACCGTGCATTTTCCTATCCTGCACTGATCCTTACTCTATTTGCAGCCAATAACTTTCTTAATACTTGGAGTTTGAATGTGATTAAAAGCTTGTTAGAAAAAAGACATCTGGGGATATCCATCCATGCATAATTTACAAAAATTTGAGCCTATTTTCCTAGTACCTATTAGGCAAACAGCTGTTAACTGCTAGTTATTAATTATTTATGTTAGTTGTTAGCTGTTAGCTATTTGAATTAGCTGTTTGTATTAGTTATTTGTAGAAAAACTATTTTATAAGGTTAGCTGTTTCTGATAAAGTTGTGAGACAGAAAGCTAATTCTCAAAAAAGCTCTTCCAAGAAACAAATAGAATTAGCTTTTTCAAATTAGCTTTTTTGACCTAAAAAGCTATTCAAAAAAGCCATCTTATCAAACATCCAAATTAGCTTTTTGACTAGGTCAAACAGTTAATTTTGATCAAAAAAACTATTTTTGGCAAAAAAACTCTCCAAAAAGTTGTTTACCAAACACCCCATAGTCAAAACTGAGATAAAGTTCTTATTATACGTTTTGCCCAACTCCTGAAAATTAGCGAAAGCAGTGACGATGAATAAAAAATGGTTATCTCCTTATTTTAGCCTAATAATTTGCCTAACCACCCTTTTCCTAGCTTATGTGTTATCTCAAAGGCCCTAAATCAATAATGACTTGGAGTTTTAAGACTTTGGGTTCTACTTCCAAAGATCATCGATATTCCCATTTAAACCACGGTTTTAGCTTGCAGGAAAACATCGATTTTCATGGCTTGGTCCACACCAACCTCTCCCCCTTAAAGATGATTTAGCCTCAACTCCTTGCACTTGCAATCCCAGTATACCACTCTTGATAACTTGTTGCAACCATTGAGTTTTAGGAAGCTCATTGTGCTAAAAGTACCATCTTTTTTGAACATGTATGAGTTGTTGAACGATTTAGGAGATAAATCAATGGGATGAAAGATCTTTCTAACACTTATGAGCCGATTAAAAATTTCAATATACTCATAACAACTTATCTTGAATGATATTACTTTATCATTCACAAGCTTAACCTGTGTAGGCTCAGTTTAAAACGTACATGGCAATCTTTAATAGGCAACACACCTTGAGAGGTTTCATCCCAAAATTGATCAATAGAGAATGAAAGCACATTCCTAAAGTCGTTCAAGGTTAATTAAGGCAAGGGATGTAGGGGTTTTAATTCCTTACTTGTGTTTGGTTCAACAAAGAGTAAGGCAACTAGAGACTTGCTCTTATTAATGGTTCTCTCATCTTGTGTTTCACTCTTGTAGTACTTCCCTTCTGCAGTTTAGCTTTATGAGTTTCGAGTGGAGGTAAATGATCCATAGGTGGAGGTAAAACGGCTAATGTGATGGCTTTACCATTGTGCTTGAGTGAATAAGTATTAGCATACCCATCATAAATCATATGATTGTCATATAAGCATGGTCTAGCAAGCAACAAATGACATGCATCCAATGAAATAAGAGCTTGTCTTGAAGCAGTTACCTCATCGTTCGGTCCTAACCATTGAAGAGAGTATGAAGTAGGATGCTTATTGGTGGGGATTTGTAGCTTATCGATAAGTGCCTTGGAGTCCATGTTGGTGCAACTACCTCCATCTATGATTAAGCCACAAACCTTGCCTCCAGTGGTGCACATGAGTTGAAGATTTGTACCCTTTAGCTATTATCATAGGGAACCCTTGTGACTTGGAGTGACCTTTTAATCAACAACAATTCTCCAGCATTAGGGATCACCAAGGTAGAATGTAACAGCCCGAATTTCTAGTTCTGTCCTTTATTACTAATATTGACCTAGGTGGCAGCGGGAAAACCTAACGGGGGTGTTACTGTCGTGTCTCCTTTGTGGAAACACCAGGCTGAGTATCGATCAGACTTTACTGTGAAATATTCCTCAGTAATACCTTAGTTAAAAAGGCTTCAATCAAGCTAAAGCAACTACTAGACTTAACAAAAGAAAATTCAATACAAGTCTCTTCTCAAAATGACTACTTGATGAAACTATCATTTTAAACGTTGGAGCCTCGCTCTAAGTTTGGTTCCACAATCCCATGCGCAATTAGTTCACTTGAAAACAAAATATTTTACAAAAATGAGATAAACTCAATAACAATCACCCTTAACAGTCAACTACGCATACAAATTCATTTTTAAAACATTTCAAGGGTGGGGAAGACGACAAGACCACACTCATTCATTCCCAGTTGATGCAACAGTCCATACTTTCATGTTCTTAGTGATGCACACATCCATACCAAGTTTCATTTTTAGCTTTCAGGTTCTTAAGGGTGCGCTGAGGTTTAATGCAGCCACTTAACTTTAATCATGGCCTACCGTCAACTTGGAAAGATACCGCTTAACCATTTCCTGTCCTACCGTCAACATGGACGATTACCGCTAGCCTGGCCCCGCCCCTACAGGGTGTGTGGACCGCTCACATGCATGCACTTTTACCCAGGGAAGGCTAATGGCCTTCAACAACATAACATAACTCACAGTCTCGCCTATATCAACATTTACTTATACAATCATGCTCACCCAATTTAAATGTTAAACTAACATGCATAGTTCATTTAGATTCAACCCTATCCCCAAGGCATTCTCATAACACATATACTTTCATGTCCAACGTAACCAATTCAACACCCAAGTTCATTGACATAGTAAAATAATTCAATCCAACTACGCAGTCATGTGAAATCAGTGCATTCCATAAATTCATAAAACCAACATTCAAAGCAGCACTTACCATGTTCAACATATGCACTTTTCAAACAACTTCGGGGAAGGGTTAGGGCATGATTCTTACCTGGAATCCATACAATTACAAGCTCGGTTACTTAATTGGGCCTAATAATCAGCACCTGGACCAATAACAGCGTTCACACTTTGTCCAAATCCTTACAAGCCATAACTATAGGCCCTGCCCTACTTATGAAAATTTTCCTAAAATTTTTAGACATGTCTATGCCTCCTAACCATGGCTAAACTCTGTGCCCATATTCGATTAGAATCTAGGCTCGACTTTCAGAGCCCATATCTTTCATTCCCGACGTCAGAATTTTGATATCTCACCCATTCCGAAATGGTCAATCCATTCTCTACCCTTCTTATGTTTGGTGCTTTTCTAGACTTTGACCCAAACTAGATAGTTTTCCTTAATCTTTCTACATCACTGGCTGCCCCGATCTAGGTAGCCCTCGATAATTCAGCTATAACTCACACTATACTACTCTAATTCCATCAATTCAAAAACTAGGTTACTTAGAACATCTCAATCTATCTACCACAAAATTTTCATGATTTTTGGAGTAGTACATCACCATGGTCGAATTTTTAAAATCATAGCGCAGAATTGTCCTTCCAGCAATAGCAATCTGCCCACTTCTAACTCTAACATAAGTTCCCTTTGGCCACGATTTTCATAAAATCTCATCCACAACTATGCCATAACAATCCCAACAGCCGTACACCCCCTCATTAATCCAATCGAGTCAAAATTTTCAACTTTTAACTAAAAGGAAATTCAAATACTGTTTGCACTCACCTTGATTGAGTTTTTGGAACAAAAGCAATCGGACCTCACTCCCTTGAGGGTTAGAATCTAGAAATAAAATTTAGAACCGGCATTAAAATTTGCAAACTTGAATCCAATACCCAAAACCATAATTTACACCAAAGCTTGAAGAAATAGGAGTGCATGGAGTGCATGAACCGCACCACCCTTACTCACGCCAAGGAGAGGAGCAAGTGGGGGGGTGAACATCGGCTGCCTGGCGTTACTCCGACGCTGGGCGCTGACGTGAGAGAGGGTGAGATTCGTGTGTGATGGAGGGAGGGAGGGGGGGGAGAGAGAGAGAGAGCTGCAAGTGGTTGGGGAGGAAGAGAGTGAAACAAATAAAAAAGGGGGAAAAAGAGAACACTCTAGCCAGCTCCTAGGGCAAGAAAAAGGGGGAAATTTTTTTGAAAAAGAAAAAAATCCTTAGAAGAATTTGGGAGGAGAATCTTGGGTCAAATGTTTCTAATTGGGTACTTAGTTATTTACGTCTAGGAAGATAAATAAAATTTAATATAAATGGATCTATAAAAAGAATCTAGGAAGGGTAAATAAAATGTTCATAAAATAGGTGGATAATTGTTTAGGTCTAGGAGGGTAAATAAAAATAAATCGAATGGCAAAAATTTGAGGAGATATATCCCGAATAATAAATATTTATTTTTTCAACCCATGCTTTTATGAAATAGGTAAAATTTTGAAAAAAAAATCGTGGAGGGAAAAATCTTTCGCATTGACATGGATTATGAGGGTCGGTCCACATCCTATGATTCCCCAATTTAAATTTTCGGGGTTTTACATAGAACCATTATTTTCATCCTCTTCTTCATTTGATTCTTCCTGAATAGCCCTCTTCTACCTCCTTGATGGTAAGGGTTTTTCTATTGGGACAATCGGCTTAAAAATGCCCAAAATCATAACGCATAAAACATTTATTTCCTTCTAACCTTTTAGGTAGCTCACTAGCAATTCTCTTATCCTTGTCAAGAGCTTTGACTTATGGGGGTGGAGTTTTAATTTCAATGTGAGTGGAGGGGTTTTTAGTGAGGGAGGTGTGGAAGGACTTTCGACCTTTAAGTTGCTTCTCAACCTTGATAGTTAGGTGGCACACATAATCATAGGATAAGCAAAGTTGTAAATTCACCCTGTTGGCAATGCTAGGAGATAATTCCTTAATGAACCTAGCAATTTTGAGCTCAGTCTCTTCATCCAATCTAACCCTAATTTGGAGTTGTTCAAACTTCCTAATGTACTCTTCTACCTTTAGATTCTCTTAGTTGAGAGAGGTGATCTTGAGTAGAGTTCTTGCTTGTAAGAGGAGGGGAGGAATCCCTTGTCTATATGTTTTTTAAGCTTGGACCAACTTATATTTTTGGATTTGGCTTCTCTAGCCCTGCTTTTCTTTAAATATATACCATAGTGAAACATAACCCTTCAATTTAAGAACGGCCAACTTGAAGGACTTTTCATCATTATACTCTTTGAGTTCAAAGATCTTTTCAATAGCTTGCACCCAATCAAGATAGTTCTCTAGGTTAAGATTGCCATCAAATTTCGGAGCCTCAACTTTGAGACCCCTAAGGTCATCCCTTAGATGCCTTCTTCTTCTAGGACCTCCCTCCTCATCATTAAAATTTTCATGACATGATGAGGATGTGATGTCAATAGGATTAATATTTTAGCCTCAACAGTAAGGGTTTCGTTGTGCAGATCCCCTCACTTATTTAAGCTCTTTAGTGAGCGTCCTTACTATTGAAGCTTAATAATGGCCCTATCTCTCCTCATCTCATGGGCTTGCTCAGGAGGAATGCCCTGAGAGTGAGAAGCATCTCCCTTATTGGACATAGTTGGTAGTAGTTTGTGGGTGAAAAGGGGGTAAAGCATGAAAATAGGGAAGGTACGAGCATACTAGGGTGGCACAGGCAAGAAATAGTGAAAAAGGGGGTGGCAGGGTTATGCTCTGTGGCAAGAGTAGGTCGTGCTAGATCTTTGGAACAGAAATAGGAATGCAAGAAAGGGGTACAGTTGTGCTGGGTGACACAAGGTAGTCATACTAAATTTCTGGGTCAAAATTCCAAAGTGCAGGATTTCAGCATAGGCATGCCAATCGGCACGGGTAGTAGTGCCAAATTTCTAGTTTGATGTTTTTGACGAACTTTTGTTAAAGCCTTTTTGTGGAGTTTTAGGGATGTGTTTGGGTTTAGAAACTATGCTTGGGCTATAATTAGAGTTCTTTGTGGACTAAATAAGAGATTTAGAGAGGGAGTTAATGCCAAAGAATAGGATAGAAAATAATAGAATTTAACCAACTTAAAACATAAAGATTGATGGATTTGATACTTATCAAGATGAACGAACTTTTTGCTCTAATACCAAATGAACCATGAGTGATTTTCTTTGACTAAACAATGGTTTAACATTGAGGAAGAAAACCCAAGAGCTTGAAGAATATCGACCAAAAGCTCACAAACCCCCAAAACAATAATGATAATCCAACAAGATCATAACCCTAAGCCAAGATCAACCATCAAGCAAGAGAGATTTTTTGTGGATTTTGTTTGAGTAAGTTAGGAACAACAATAATCAAGAGATGAATTTCTAGGATAAAGGTTAAACCACCAGCTAGATTAAATTCAACCCACCAATCAATCTCTTGAAGCATAAGCACCCAAGATTGATTGAAAGGATAGGCTTAATCTCACCACACTACTTAGAGAGAGAAAGATAATTGAGGTTTTTTTTAGCAGATACCTAAACAACAAGCTATTATAATTCATCATCCAAATCTATGAAAATTACACGGGATTCTAGTGATTATATAGCATGGGTGTCCCCTTCTCCAAGATAGGCACTAGCCAATAGAATTAAATGG
>JAKOGI010001229.1:25000-280396 GCA_029747015.1 Carnegiea gigantea
AATCAAATAAGGAAAAATATGCGGACCAAGGACTGGGTCAAAAAAGCTGGAGCTAACTTCGACAGACCAAATGAACCGAGATAAACTTTGTTGTAGTGGTGTGCAACGCAACTGAAGGTTCTAGGGCATGAAGGCATAAAAAAGGGTGCAAAGGAGATAGAATGGGTCCCAAACACTTGGTAGTTAATAACCTTCCATAGGTCCCCCTAGTTCTCCTTTTAGCTTAATCTTTGTCAATTCATGAGGACTACAATACATTTTTCACATGAAAAAGTAAAATAGAAATTCATAAAGCTAAACAAAAATGAAAACCTAAAATCACAAATTCACAATTAGACTGACTCACAGACATGATGGGCAATGAGCAGAGAGAACATATGTGTGTGTGTACACACCAACATGTGTGTGTGTGTGTGTGTGTGTGTGTGTGTGTGTGAGTGTGTGTGTGTGTGTGTGTGTGTGTGTAGAGAAAGGGAGAGACTAGAATTTCTTACCTAGTGAAGCTTTCATTCAAGCAAGTGGTAGGCTGATTCAGGTGGCCAAAGACATAGAGAATGAAACTTTAAGCACGGAGCTTAAAGAACCAAAGGAACAGGACTTGAAACCTTAAAGGTGGTTATCGATCTACAGAGAAGAAGGGCACGGTGAAGGCAATAATTGACTCGGCAAGGCATGATTGAAGATGCTTCTAGACTTCGAGTGTAATACCCCCAAAATTTATCATTATTAACATGAAAAAAAATTATCATCATCACCATGTGGGCCTACAAGAGCGGGTTAATTTTGGTGGAGAAGTTTGGCTTGTGATACCCAAAAAGGGAGCCGGTCAAAAAAAAAGTGGGAATGTGTAGATTATGATGAATACCACCATAATAATTATTTTTGACTAGCCAACTAGTTAATTCCAATGAATTGTCCTGGGAATATTGGCATTAATCCAAATACATTCATCTATCCACCTCCTAGATCTTTGTGACATAAGAGGGGCTTAATCTTACATCCGAGACTCCCTATAAATACCAAATCTCTTCCTTACTTTGCCACACATCATCTATTGTCTGCTCTCTTTCCCTCTCTTTCTTTCTCTCTTTCTGTCCCTATCGGGCAAAATTAATAGAATAGTGGGGCTTTGACCCATGTAAGTGAAGGATCGAGTAACATGGTTATGGTCGACCTATTATTGCCTTTGTGCCTTCATTATTAAGCTTGTGTGGCCTACTCGTCATTTATTTGGGGCACATGAAGCTTTTCGAGCTCTTCAGCTGCATTTGTGAAAACAGTCGCATAAGTTAAGGTATAGTACGATGGTTATGCCCTTATGGTTATGTCGTTTTACTGAATCATTGTGGCTAATGAAGTATCATATGAAATAATTGTTTTAATTGTTTTGTCACATTAATGGTGGACCCTGTTACTGCTCTATTGAACGTTGATCAAAGAAGTTTTGGCTTCCCGATTAGCCCAAGTGTGCGCATATATGTTCAATGATCGTAATAGAGATTCTCTTACTGTTATATGTTTTACTAATTGGATGTTAATCCAATAATGTTGGGTGCCACCATAAGATAATTAAAGGACCAAATGTTTTAATTCAGTTTGCTAAATAAAATGAATTTAATTGTGCACTAAATTATTTCACTGTATAACATCATCTTGTACTAGGCCCGTTTGGCTTAGTGTTTTTGTATTTGTATTTTCAGGTTCATCCAAAAAAGGGGTTCAAATGTCGGGAGATATCACACGTAAAAGTTATAGGCTCACTATTTACAGTGTTAATTATTTATTTAATACGTGACTTATAGTAATGG
Source organism: Carnegiea gigantea (assembly GCA_029747015.1). NCBI lineage: Eukaryota > Viridiplantae > Streptophyta > Magnoliopsida > Caryophyllales > Cactaceae > Carnegiea > Carnegiea gigantea. The sequence continues at coordinate 26,809 of JAKOGI010001229.1, forward strand.
TTCTATCGAACTATCCAATCGTAATAAACTGACCAGTTTTTTGTTACCTATTTTCTTATTACAACCAATGTTAGTTCATAGTATGAGCCTTGTGTCGCCTCTTAGGTGACACGGCGTAGCGCGCTCGACTTTTAAGCTTTCGTATAAAAAAAATATTTATAAAAGTAATTCTCCTTAAATGTCGGGGCGTTGCAAATGGTATTAGAGCCATAGGTTTACAAGAGGAGAATAGGATATGAAATAAAATAAGTAGCTATAGGGTTGAGTAAGCACAATACACCGGGTATGGGAATTACACTGCTATTATATGATAATTTGTGTTTATATTGTTTTAGCTTTGCGTGGCTACCATCAGTTTTATAGATTTACAGGTACGCATCTAGAGATTAAAATGGATAAAGTATGACCTTCTAAGTTTATGATTTTTGGTTAATTGATGGGTTGCATGTTTGCGGATGTTGAGCTTCTTTGAATAAATAGAAGTGTATACGCATAGATATATGGGATGCATGAAAAGTGTATTTGAGGAACTGGTTGAAGGTTCTACTAAGTTGCTTTGGTCATGAAACGTCTAGCGTGATAATATGCACAAAGTTTAAATTATATGCGAGAATATAAGTTCATGTGTGGGATGATAATGAAATGAGGATGTTTGAAATTTTTTTGAAACATCTTATGATATTGATTATTTGGGTGGGAAGTCTACAGGTCTTGTAAGTTCTTTAAAATGAGTGACCACAGTTCTTGTTGCTATTTTATTTGGAGACAATAGACAAATAAGGAAAGAATTAAGGATGGAGTATATGTATGCCTAATGATTTGGACATTACATGAGTTATTGTGTATGTGCTTATATTATGATAAAAAGAGTTAGTAATGCTTGTTCAAGCTATGTGACCTGGAGGGAAGATGTATATGTATAAATATAGTTCTAGTAGTTCTACATGCTATATGGGTTAAATAACATAGATATGATAGCAGTATAAGGTGCAATTATGATTATCTTGATCACTTCATAAACGAGTTACAAAATTTGAAGAGTTTTATAGGATGACTATTTTGTGAATATTTGGAATGAGACCTGATTAAGGCTTTTAAGAGGTTAAAAAAAAAAAAAGAAGATGATGAAAGCTCTAAAGAGCTTGATAGTTTGGAGATAAGATATCCTTTGGGTTTGCAATCAACTTTGAATTGTATGGAACATATGACGAGCTTAAGTGAATATGTGCTCATTGTAATTAATTATTTGATCATTTTGGGTGAGATAGAAATATGTAAGTCATATGAAATTATGTTTATATTTTATTATAGTTGATAGTTATTTACTTACGATAAAAGTGGGATGCTTATAGGGAAGTATGTACATATGAAATTCTAAAATATTTTATAGATTTTTGGTAGCATGATATATTCAATTTGGGTGGTTCTCTTTTGATAGTCTCATGTGACAATATATTTTGCTGCTTTGCTTTATTGAGACCCTAAGCTAGCTTATATAGATCCATAGTTGATTAAAATTATGGATATTGGCTGATATTTTGAAGTTAATAGTTCATCAAAGGATTGACATTTCATTGAGAAGGTACTCTTTTGAGGTTGGATTCAATGATTAGATTAATATATGGATGCGCAATTATTTGTGTATTTGATTATGGCTAATAGTCGTTTACTTATGTTAAAAGTGACGTGAGGTGTTAAAGTCATGATATATTATTTATATGAGTGCGAATATAGGGGAAAGGTTTATTTCCTAATGTGATGGTACATATGTGACTACATATATGTGTGTTTGATTGTCACCTTGGTTGAGGTTACTTATGTACTGGGAAATACAGATAAATGTCAAGGCAAAATTAAGGTTGGAAAATACATACAATAATTGGGATGTTACATAAGGTATCTTATATACATAAGCAACAGTATAAGGAGAATTATAGCGTTACTTGATATCAAGGAAGCCATAAATATAGTTGTCTTCCTTTTTAGGAGTTAAATGGTAGAGGTTTACATCTATGCGAAGGTAATTTTGATTGTTTTGATGGAATTAGAGAGAAACTAGAGAGTATATAAGACAATTAGATCCTCTGTAATTTTGGGGGTGTGTTACTTAAGAAGGAGTCAATTGTGACCTAAAATCAAAAGGAGATCTGTAAGTATTAAATTCAGCATAAAGAGGTATGTATCAAAACATATGACAACGTGGATGGATTTAGAGACTTTTTTTTTTTAATGGCAAGGTTTGATTGGAGAATTGGAGAATTTAACAATGGGTAGTAGTTTCGAGGACGAAACTTTCTTTAAGAGGGGAAGGACATAATATCCCGAAAATTTATCATTATTAACATGAAAAAAAAATTATCATTGTCACCGTGTGGGCCTACAAGAGTGGGCTAATTTTGGTGGAGAAGTTGGGCTTACGATACCCAAAAAGGGAGCCAGTAAAAAAAATGTGGGAATGTGTAGATTATGGAGAATACCACCATAATAATTATTTTTGACTAGCCAACTAGTTAATTCCAATGAATTGTCCTGGGAATATTGGCATTAATCCACATACATTCATCTATCCAAAGCCTAGATCTTTGTGCTATAAGAGGGGCTTAATCTTACATCCAATGACTCCCCATAAATATCAAATCTCTTTCTCACTTTGCCACACATCATCTATTGTCTACTCTCTCTCCCTCTCTTTCTTTCTCTCTTTCTCTACCTATCGAGCAAAATTAATGGAATAGTGGAGGTTTGACCCATGTAAGTGAAGGATTGAGTAACATAGTTATGGTCAACCTATTATTGCCTTTGTGCCTTCGTTGCTAAGCTTGTGTGGCCTACTTGTCATTTATTTGGGCCACATGAAGCTTTTCGAGCGCTTCAGCTGCATTTGTGAAAACAATCGCATAAGTTAAGGCACAGTGTGATAGTTATGCCCTTATGGTTATGTTGTTTTACTGAATCATTATGGCTAATGAAGTACAATATGAAATAATTATTTTAATTATTTTGTCACGTTAACGATGGACCCTCTCACTGCTCTGCTGTACATTGATCAAAGAAGTTTGGGCTTCCCGATGAGCCAAGTATGCGTATATATGTTTAATGATCGTAATGGAGATTCTCTTACTGTATTAATTGGACGTTAATCCAATAATGTTGGGTACCACATAAGATAATTAAAGGAGCAAATGTTTTAATTCGGCTTGCTGAATAAAATGAATTTAATTGTGCACTGAATTATTTTATTATATGACGTCATCTTGTACTAGGCCTGTTTGGCTTAGTGTTTTTGTATTTTGTATTTCAGGTTCATTTAAAAAAAAGGGGGGTTCAAATGTTGGGAGATATCACACGTAAAGGTCATAGGATCACTATTTACAGTGTTAGTTATTTATTTAATATATGACTTATAGTAATGGCTCTATCGAACTATCCAATTATAATAAACTGACCAGTTCCTTGTTGCCTATTTTCTTATTACAACCAATGTTATTGTTCATAGTATGAGCCTTGTGTTGCGTCTTAGGTGACACGACGTAGCGCGCTCGACTTTTAAGCTTCCGTATAAAAAAAATATTTCTAAAAGTAATTCTCCTTAAATGTCGGGGCGTTACATTGAGGTAGAGAGAGAGAAAGAGGACGAAGGGATGGTCAGACAAAGGGGATAGAGGTGGGCAGGATGTTAGGGATAGGGAAAAGGCCACAAAAAACGTAATTAACTAATGCTAGGGTCCTAACTAATGCTAGGGTCCTAGGCTGACTTTCAAAGTTTTAAATTTAGCTCTTCGTTCAGACTGATGGATCAAGTGGACTAGATTGGACCGAAGATGGAGTCAAAAATTTGCAAGATCAAGAACCATACCAAATTCACTCGATTTGATTCGGCTCGATTCAGTTTGATCTCGACCAATCTTCGACCGAATAATGAATAGCCTAACTAGAGTGGAAAGCGAAAACTTGAAAATGGGGAGCAAAATTGTAAGTGTGTAATTGTCATTGATCTATTGACTTATTACCATTGTTTGAATTTTTTGTCATATGTTTATTGTTAAGTCAATATTGTAAGTGCATGATTTGGATGTGGCTAGCAACCAATAATTAAGAGTCGATCTCGAAAGTAACGTGCTTTCAACTACCAAGCTAATGAAATTACTCAAGCTAGGCTGAATAGATAGGGATATTCAACTAATAACTACAAAAATCGGATGACAAAGCACTCAGATTGGAATCCACAGAACAATCATGCCTAGAAATCACTTATCAACCCCTTTAAACTTACTTGTTCATGTAGCCATCAATGGATAGATTGAAAATTAAAATTCATCCCCTCACTTTTTTAAGGCTCGATGACTACTTTAAGAATAATAGTCACCTATTTTTATGGGCCTAAAAGTTAAAATATTATAAGATAAACAATCTCTAGATCCCAATTAAGACCTTAATTCAAATTCCTACCCATCTACTAAGTCATGCTAGGTAAAAGTTCATCTTTCAATGTTTCCATAAACTCGATTAAAGCTAAAGGAAGACTTTTTCAAGCCTTCCATTGAATATGTCATCAGCATAGTAGAATTTAATAAGTCAAGGAAGAAACAAGTTCAACTATGGCTAGGGGCCTATTTGATAAGAAAAACTGGAATGAAAAGGAATTAGGACTTGAACCTAGGGGATTGGATATGAAATTTGAATCCTGAACTCAATTGTTTCATGAAAATTGGAATGGAAGCAGGTTATACTTCTTGCTGTTTGGTGAGCAGTTATGCAATGAAATCAAACTTGTTTTTATTTTTAAAATGTTATATGTCATTGGAAGTTATTTATTTAATTTTTATTATTTTTACTTTGTTAAAAATGACATTTCAACACCATATCCCTAAACATTTGACATTTGTATTTCATTTTTTTTAAAATTAATAACTTTTTCGTATTTGGCAATTATTTTATAGTTTATAATGTAAGAAGTTATTCTTTTTCTTTTTTATTTGGTTGATATTTATATGAACCTGGAAGTGTACAATCTCATAAACCCATAACTCTTACATATCCACCTCTAACATAACATGCCATTTAAGATAATATATATAAATAAGTTTCATGTTCACCTCCTACTACCACGTAAAACGGTGACATCTAAAAAAAAGCACAAAATAGGTTCACGTTCATATTACACTTACAATCATCAAAACATTATAAGGTGAAATCCACATGTGCAATCTAATAATATAAGCATAGTCTAATTCTTGAATCATATCAGCCCTAGTGAGATAGAGGCAAATCCGGATGAAGAGGATTGAGGATGGACTCTTTCTTCCATTCATCATTGGGACATTCATAAAAGATGGACAAGCTACTCTCATCAGAAACTAACTTCCTCACTACCATCATTCCTTCAACTCCTGTGAGCTTGAGAATTTGTACCACTTCATTGAGCAAACCCCTCTTTTTTTCTTTAAGCTCCTTTTGTTTTTGATCAAGTTGTAATTCACAAGCTATGATAACTTGCTCATGTTGTTAACTAGTACAGGAAGCACTTGTGATGGTTTCAAGATGAGAATTAGTGCCACTCATAAAACAAGACATGTTAGAAGAAATATTAGTGAAAGTAGAAGTTAAATCTAGAACCTCTCACATTCTGTTTTTTCCCTAGCTCGTTGGAGTTTTCTCCTTTCTTGCTCTTTTCGAAAGTCGTGGAGATGTTTGAGCTTATTGGATCAACTCATCCTGCTCCTCATCATCATCTTCGTCCTTGTTGAGATCGATAACCTCGTTATCATTATGCAAGTTATCTACAACTTCTTCATAGTTCTCACGACTAGCTTTGGTAGCTCAACCCATGCCAAAGGTCTTCTCTAAGTTATCAAGAAAAGGAAAAGGAACACCCCAAAGTCCTTTTATGTTTTTATCCTTCTAAAAAAAGAAATTACAAAATATTAACCAACAAAATAAAGAAAACAATAATTTTTTTGGACAACATTAAAAATTTTACCTTGCAAAAATTATCATATCACTATTTTTCACACTTGGCCATTTTGTTGGTGTCACCCCAACTAAATCCAGATGTACGAAACATCTCAGTCAACACAGTTCTTTTCTATGGATTGCAAAATGCTTCATGTATGTTAAATAAGTGTTCCTTGATATTTATAAACCAACTATTGTAATTATACATGCAAATACCAAACAAATGATCATATAAACAATATGAATGAATTAACAAAATGATGGCAGCTAGCATAAAAAGTTCAAATATGTATATAAGACTACTATAAATTTTACTTTATTAAACCTTTTTTGTGGGCATTATTTGTGGTCTAACATCTTTTTAAAATGTCCTATAATTTTTTTTGCAAAAAAATATCATATATTTTTTAAATAAGAAGATATCATGCAAGATAAATTATAAAAAGTAGGGAGAAAATGTAATAAAACATAGATGAAAAATATAAAACATAGTATTGCATATCAAGAGGAAAGAAGTACAAAAAAATAATGTTCATGATCAAATACATCTAGTTAACCCTTTTCTTTTTTTACAAAAAAAGGGACAACAATTGAAAATAATCTCTAAGTTGAGTCAAACTAAAACTATTGCCATTGTTAATAATATCAACAAGATTAAAAGGCCCTTGGGTATAGTAGTTGTTCCCCATGAGCACATTATTCTTAATCATGACAACTTGATCTGATCCAAAAGAAATTTAATTGGTACAAATTTCTAGAATATATAGCATATCAATAAGAGCATGAGTCTTTCTCAAAATTACTTCAGCATAATTTTTTCTTTTTGTAAACCTGCACTTTCCTAGAATCACCACATAGAGTATCTCCTCATCATCTCCCATAGAAGTGTAGGAGTAAAAACACTTTGGTCTCCACATATATGCCTAGTAGCCCTAGAATCTACCACACAAACGACAAACCTTCATATTACTAGTCGTGTTCACTTCGAAAATGACTGCCACTATAACATCCGCCTTAACCAAATTTGCAATAGGATTGACAAGTTCATTATTCCTTTTTTATACCTATACTGGTATCATGATGTCCAGGTTTCCTACACATAGGATACCTATTTTTTCTTAAAAGTTGGATTAGTAGAACTCTCATGAAAATTGCAAGATCTATTGTCATACCTTATAAAACTCCAGTCTGCTTTCCTCTTATTGGCAACTCCTGTGGCCACATAGTTGATTAGGTTTACTTTCAATGACATCTCTTTTGCCTTTGCCTCCATGCATTGATGGCAATTACGCTATTTAATAACTATGTGCATCATCATCTCTTAATAGGTCACCTTCTTCCTTTTGTGCTTTAAATGTTGCTAATAAACTCTTCCAATACTCGAGCAACTTCTCAATCAGAAATGAAGCTACAAATCCTTATAATAGTTTAGTCTTCTCATTTTTGAGATGCTCCAGTAGCTTATGATAATCGATTAGCGAATTGATGTCCTTTCCATCATTCATCTAGAAAGCCAAAAATTTTCCAATTGCAAATTTTTGATTCCCTGCATCCTCAAGTGAATATTTTTGGTTTAATGTTCTCTAAGGATCCTTAGCCTCCTTATGAGGATTGTATACATCAAAAATGTCATTGGCTGATTGTATACATCAAAAATGTCATTGGCTAAGTTACTTAGTATAGTGTGCTTGCAAATCTTATGTGCATGCTCCCATGTCTTCAACTTACCCTCATAATCCTAGGCTTCTTTGTTGGTAGGTTTGGTATCTTTTGATAGAGCAAAGGCCAATCCGAATATATCTAAAATTGAAAAAAAAAAAAATTTCATGTCATCTCTTAAAGTGAAAGCTATTGAAGGACTCAATTTTTTGAGTACTTGGAAAGGGTTTAGTGGTGGGAAATGATGTGTAGTTCATAAAGGAAACAAAGGCTCTACCCTTAAGAATGTTGGAAATTTTTGAAAATAATAATATGTTGCACAAAAAAAAAAAACAAACAAACGAGGTTAGAGAAGAATGATATCGTCTAACATGTGTGTGACACTGCCCTTAAGGTATATTGCATCCTTCTTGAATATTAACTCTAGTGCACAATGCTGCAGCGATCACCATCACAAGTTGCAACAGATGCTACCCAACTATGCGTACTTACGGGTGAGGTGATATGAATACCATAGTGACTTTATGTGACTAAAGAAAAAGGAGTTTTGTAGTGATAGATGTATGAGCAGATGAAACTAATTAGTAGATTTTTTGGCACCTACAATTGTAAAACACAAAAGCTAAATTTATATAATGAAAAATAAGAATGTTGTTAAACTCTATGATACAAGATGAAAATTAGGAAGCAACAACACTAAATAGCCATCATTAATCACGTGGAAATCTACAATCATCAAGGTGAAGAATATCCAATAATTTGGAAAATGATTTGTCGTAATCAACATCACAGTTCTTATACCACACAACAGGGTGTCTATAATGGTGTGTACGCCCAGTCTCATCTGCATTTTGATATATTATTGTTTTGATTGTTGTGCTGCATGAGAAGTAGTATAGGTTGGTGGTTTAGTTCCATTAGTTATCCTGTGAGGGCACTAGTTTGAGGCTCGTGGCAAGCAGCTTTAGATTTTTTTGTTTAAAAAATCTTTTTGCCCCTTTTTATTTATGTATCAATTGTGTGGGGTTTTCCCCCTTAATCTTTTATGTTCAACTAAACTTCTTTTTTTTTTTGGTTAAATAGAACTAACGTCTTTCTGTTTTTTTAAGGAAAATTTTTTGTCATTTTTATCTCCTTTTTATATTATTAATTTTAATAATGGCTCATTAGAAATACCATGTGGCTCACTAGTACCTATTTCTATACTCTCAGTTTCCACTCACTAAAAGTATGTTTAGTTTTTTTTAGAATCTTTTTGTCCCTTTTAGTTATGTATCATTTATGTGTTTTTCCCCCTTAATCTTTTATATTCAACTAGATCTTTCTTTTTTTTGCAAGAAATTTGTTGATCTCTCTTTTTATTTTTATTTTTATGCTTGATGTGAACAATGGATCACTAAAAACATCATGGAGTTCACTAATACCTATCTCTACACTTTTAGTTCTACTCATTAGAAATGTTGTATAACTCAGTAACACATGCACACCCACATTTGGCTCACTAACTTATATTCTATAACTCACCAACATCTGCTTGCTAATACATATTATGGCTCACTAAATATATGTTATAGTTCACTAAGTGTATGTCGTAACTTACCAAAACATTATACAATAGCTCTCTTAAAAAGACATAGTACATAAGAATAAAACTTTTCAAATGTATCATAAGCCACCAAAAGATATATTATAACACCTCATAATATGAACATAAAGTATTACTCACTAAATACATATCATAGTTCACTAAAAAAACTATCACAGCCAATAATACAAACAAGAATTTGTATGTGCTCGCTAATGTATACAATAAGATATTGTTATTCTTCTTGTTGTTGTTGGTGGTGGTGGTGGTGTTTTTGTTGTTGTTGTTGTTGTTATTGTTGTTGTTATTGTTGTTATAATTGTTGTCGTTATTGTTATTGTTATCATTATTATCGTCATTGCTATTGTTGTTGTTATTATTATTTTTATTGTTGTAAATATTGTTGTCATTATTGTTATTGTTATTATTATTATCGTCATTGCTGTTGTAATTTTCTAGTTTCATATTATTCATTTCATTAATGGCTCACTAAACATATTGTGTAACTCGCTAATATCTACTCATGTACATACAGGTCCTACTCACTAAAAATACTGCATAACACACGGAAACCTGTACAGGTACAATTTCATTCAATTCGGCTTGGTAACAGATAGTATATAGCTCACTAATATATTCTCACTGACATATATCATATATCACTACATATATATCGTAGTTCACTAAATATATATCATGAATTACCGAAACATTATACAATATCTCTCTCAAAAAGACAATGGACACGTGAAAAAAACTTTTCAAATATATAATAACTCACCAAAGCATATGCAACAGCATCTCACAAGATGAACATAAAATATTACTCATTGAGTATATATCATAGGTCACCAAAAGACAAAATACAGCTTACTAAATAAATATCATAGCTAAGAACATGAAAAAGAATGTGCGTGTACTCACTAATATATACAATAACATATTTATTATTATTATTATTACTACTACCACTATTATAATAATTTTTGTTGTTATTATTATTATTATTTTATTTTTTTCCCTTTTCATATTATTAACTTGATTAATAGCGCACTAAAAATATTGTGTAGCTCACTAATATCTATTCATGTGCATCTAGATTTCACTCATCAAAAATACTATATAACTCACTGAAATCTACACATGCATAACTTTATTCAGCTTAGTAACATATATTATATAGCTCATTGACAATTGCTCACTGATACACATCATAACTCACTAAATATATATCACAGTTCATTGTATGTATATCACAACTTACCAAAATATTATACAATGGCTCTTTTAGAAAAGACAAAAGAACATGCAAATAAAACTTTCGTAATATATCATAACTCACCAAAACATATATCGTTGCACCTCACAAGATGAACATAAAATATTCTTCACTAAATATATATCATAACTCACCAAAATACATAGTGTAAGTCCCTAAAAAAATCATAGTTAATATAAACGAGAATGTGTATGTGCTCACTAATGTATACAATAATACATTATTATTATTATTATTATTATTATTATTATTATTATTATTATTATTATTATTATTATTATTGTTCTTTTTCTTGTTGTTATTATTATTATTGTTATTTTTTGTCCTTTTCATATTATTAATTTGATTAATTGCTCACTAAAAATATTATGTAGCTCACTAATATCTAGTCATGCATGTCTGGGTTCCACCCACTATAAATAAAATACAACTCACTGACATCCGCATATGTACATCGTCATTCAGCTTACTAATATATATTATATAGCTCGTTAACATTTGCTTATGGGTATATATTATAAATCACTAAATATATATCATAACTCACTAAATATTATCACCGCTCACCAAAATATTATACAATATCTCTCTTAGAAGGATGTAGTATAAGTCACTAAAACTTTTTAAATATATTAGACTAAACCTAGTTATACCCTCACCGTCTTAAATTATCGTACTCATCTCATTACTTAAAATCTAGATTGATCATATGTGTAGCAAGTTTAGTTGTACATTTAGTGAAAAATTATTAAAAATTATGCAATTTTATGCTCATCAAACTAAATATAACTATATCCTCATCATTTAAAATTATTATCCTCGTCCCATCTACTAGAAACCTAGATGTCCATTTTAAATAAATAAAATTATGAAAAAATTAAAGTAAGGAATTTTAATTATATGTTTGTCTCTTTAATCCCATTAAAATAAATGATGCTATTGAAAAATTAAATGTAATCTTAATAAAATAAATTGCTAGTAAGGAAAATGACTGATCTTAGTTGGATAGAACACATTGAAGAGAATTTGAGCAAATGACATCTAAATAAAAACAAATTAATTAATTAGCGTTAATAGGCTTTTTCAGAAAGGAGCCTAAACGAATTTTAAGGCGATAAGAATTGAAGATTACAAATTACAAATCATGCTTTTAGCAAGAGTCGAGCCCCAGACCCTACACGTACAAGTTCTATGCACCTGCCGCTGCTGGACCCCATCATTTCTAATACTTCGCTGTTGTTAATCATACTTAAAAGTGCATTGGGTGTACTTTTCTGTGTGTCCATCCGATTGCACCAAATAATTTGCATCGACATCATCACAAACTATTTGACTTGCTAAAATTAAGATAGAGTTTGACAACTAATATTTGATACGTACATTATTTTAACTTTCACGTGGTTATATTGTCGTATATAGTCCTAGAATTACCGTATTGCTCTTAATTTTTTAAAACTTTTTTCTTGTCCTTTTTGTAAAAAAATATTTAACATTCCTAACTACACCCATATCTAAGCATTGCCTTAATGCAACAGAGGGCCATAGGCTAGTTAGTGTCTAGAAGCATCACCACCGGGGCCAGAACAACCGGTAAATTCACCAATGATGTTATCTAGCCCCTTAATCCTGTCTCTGACATCCATTCCCTCCCCTCCCCCTCCAAATTTTCAACCAGCTTCCGTGTTTTCCAACTTCACCTTCCATTTTTTCTAGTTTGAATATCTTCCCTAAATATTTTGGTGTCTATTCTCTCTTCCTCTACCTCGTTTACTACTGGAGAGCCCAAAGGTATTTTTTACATTGAAGAAAATAAAAAGATAGAGATGATTAAGCCCACAAGGACAAGTCAAGTCTAACATTGCACAAAGTTATCATGAAATAGTTTACGACGAACCAAAATTAAAATGTAGCTATCCAATTGAGGCCCCTCAACCAAATTTGTAGAATAAGCGCAGCTATTTTCCTCTTAAATATAAAATCAAAAATGAATTCATCCGCTAAATTAAGTTATTTTTGATACCATCAACCCAAATTAAAAAAGGAACCAAGCACATTGATTTTAAAAGACAAAATGAGCAAAATAAATCAAGAAGAATTAAGAGAACTAAAGATAAATAAAAATCACTAGCTTCTTCGGACGTTAGCGTGTTGAGAAGAAGTTGATAAGCAGTAGAAGTAGAAGGTTAGAAACCTTTGAATAAGCCAAATTGCTCAGGTTTCTCAAATTATCAAACGCAAAAGGTGAAAATCTTCAAATGATCTTGAGAAACATTGACTATTAGGAGTAAAATCCAAATATTGTGAACAATAAAGTTTTAGGGTGAACATGGTAAGGAGGAAAAAGATAAGTGGAGGGGTAAGACAAAGCAAAGGAGAATGGCGATGGAGACAGAGGTGCCAAGAGGGTTACCAAAACAGGAATAACAGAGGTGGATGACGACGGTAGTGGTTTGCTGGCAGCACCACTGCTAGCTACTAGCTAGTGACCCTAGTGGTGGTGATTTTAGCTACCTGAGGAGCCCTTTGATGGCTTGCTACTGGCAGATGTGGTAGGTGTAGAGTATTGTTTATAGTGGGGGAGTTGTCAGCAGGGACATATATTTTTCATGAAAGAAAAAAAAATAGAAAATAGAAAATGAGGGCATTATCCATTATGCTAATCTTGGGACTAAAGTATAAATCTAACCATGTGAAGATATTAAAATATTATTCTAGAAAACACAGGGTTAAAAATATTAGTTCACCTAAGTATGGGTACAAAAATGTTAATTGTTCACAATCTGTGAGATTGTATAGATTATTATAAGTTGCTTGCCACTTGGAAGTATTTAATTTAGGTATAAAGAAAAATTTACTCTTAGTAATTTATAGTAACTGTATGCAAATAAGTACAATGAATTTTATTGGTTCAAAGTCTATGCTCATCATTTTGTAATATGCAATTTGGGTGTAAATTCTAAAACGAAAAATGTGTTTTAAAACTTATTAGGAAAATTTTTAAAATAAAAAGAACAAAAACTAAGAAAAATGAGAAAAAAGAGGTAAAGATAAAAAGTGTGGTGTTAAAATTATATGCCTTGAGATTAGCACACAAGGCTTACAAGTTATAAGTAAATTGTAACAGTCAACTGCACTAATACTTTCTTCTTGGTGCTTTTGCCCAGTTCTATAATTTATTTGTGGGTTTGTAAGGTCCATGGGTATACATATATCTATACTATATATAAAAGTAATGTATTTCTAATGTGACTTTTTCCTGCACTGTTAAAAATTAGAACTTCTTGGCCATCGGATTCATCCTCACTTCAATATCATCCGTCCGTATTCAATAATTAATTCAGAACAAAATAAAAATTAACAAGAAAAATATAATCGTTTATTATAGATACATAAAAAGGAAATAAGAATAACATTGTTTTATTACAGATACATAAAAAGGAAATAAGAATAACATTAGCGTGCGATCTAGAGCTAAGCACGGTATAGCAACTTATTTCACCGTGAAAAAAAGTCAACATCAACAGATTCTGGAAACCGCATTGACAATCAATCTCCTTCCAACAGGAATTCATTAGCCTTCTGTTCCGACTCCGGTTTTCTACATCTCGCTCTTCGATATGATTTGGAAGGCTTCCAATCCTCAGGTCAGTCTCTCATCTCTTTTTTGTTATTGATTTTTTGGTATTAATGAAATCATGTTTGCTGCCCTATTATTCCCTATTATTCCCTAATTAAATATTAATGAAATACAAGATTCAAAGAATATAAGTACATTTATACTTCGTATTGAAATATTGTTTGTGTGCTAGAACGTAAATATTTTTACAAGAAAGCCTTCAATAATAATTTTTCTTAATAATAAGTACAATTATGAAACAATATCATATCAACAATATTCATGGACTCTCTAGGCATCCAGGAATTCAAAAAAAAGGAGGAAGTGGTAGACATATGGGGTATGCCCAACATAATTAGAGGATCTTATCATAGCTGGCATTATCATTCCACTTGATACATATCATGGGTTACTAACAATTTTTGCATATGATGCTTTAAGCATGATGTGGTTGTGTTTAGCAAGAATACTTGAGGTAACTTTTAGCATTTTGCTAGTTAAATTCATGCCCCAAATCCAGATTCAAACCAAAAATCCCGCAACCCTCCTCTGCCCAAATCTCCACAACGGCTCAGAAAACGGAAACAAAAGAAACTAGGACCATACCTATCAGAAGACACCGGGGAGGGGTGGCGCGTGACTGCCACGCGCCGCCTATGAAGGTCGTTTCACGATCTTCTTCCTCCCAAAATCCCGCATCATCGCCGATCTACACAGCCATAGAAAGAAAATCGGAGAAACGCACCGGGAAGTGGTGGCGCGTGAACGTCACGCGCCGCTGACGAAGGTCGTTTCAGGATCTTCTTCCTCCCAAAACCTCGCATCATCGCCGATCTACGCAGCCATAGAAAGAAAACCAGAGAAACACCGTCATTGCAAGCGCGAGCGCCCACGCGCCACCACCATTAAACAAAAGAATCTTTATTGAGGCTAAAAATTAAGTGTTACTAGGCGAACCAATTTATAACAAAAATGCAAGAAAAGATTAAGAAATCATGGACGCAAAGTACCTCACTAAACATAGAAAAAAAAATTACAAAGATCAAATTACATAAGAAATAAAAGAAAATACGAAAAGCAATCTAAAATTAAGATCAATTCCATCAAAATAAAAACAAATCCATTTATTTCAATTAGCAGAATTAAATAGCAAAGTAATCAAATTAGCAATGCAGCATCGTGTACCCCCCCAAGAAATGAAATGTAGAAGATTACTATGAACAATTACAAATCAAACTAGGATACTAACAACTTCCATGAAAATCATTATTCCAATATAACTATATTACATTATGTCTTTCATGTTTAATATTTAAGTGAAAAAGGAAATCGAATGAAAAAATGCAACAAAAATAAACAAAAGTTAAATCAACTAAAAATTACAAAAAAAACCAAATCCATTTATTTCATTTAGTATGATTGAATATCAAAGTACTCAAATGAGCAATACAACATCATGTACCCCCTAAAAAAATAAAAATAGTTGTATGACGAAGTTCACATGGATATTGCATAATATAGGCTTCTTTTATATCCAATTAAGTCTTATATATCCATTTTTCTCTCCCGCCCCCCCCAACTAATATATTGATCCTGAGAGAATATTAATAGCTAATTTTTTCTGCCTTTTTAAATAATACTAATTCCTAGGTGATTACCGAATCTCTTTGGCCATTGACATTTGGAAATTTCAGGTATTTTCAATATATATACATATAGATTAGCATGTATCAAATTTTGTTTATTCAATTGTATGCTATACTCTTTTTATATCTATTGGCGAAGGGCGGCTATGCCCGTTTGATTTATAAATGTTGTGATTTCGCTATCAAATATAACTATATTACATTATGTCTTTCATGTTTAATATTTAAATTTTGAATTTTGATTTGCTAAATGTAATTTATTTCAAAAATCAAACGCTTTCCCCCTCAAAGTGGAAAAGCAAATCGAATAAAAAAATGCAACAAAAATAAAGCAAAATCAACTAAAAATAAAAATAAAATCACATCTATTTATTTCATTTAGTAGAATTGAAGATCATAGTTATCAAATTAGCTAGCATCCAATATTAATAGGCCAGTGTTTGTGGACAATTCTAATGTTAAATGAATGTGAAAAACAACATATAACTAAAGCTATGCAAGAAAAATTATGCACTAATCAATAGATATATCAAATGCAAATAATATTGATCTTCCATTAAACAAAGGAATCTTTATTGAGGCTAAAAATTATAGTGTTACTAGGCGAACCAATTTGTAATAAAAATGCAAGAAAGGATTAAGAAATCATGGACGCATAAGTAAAGTATGATCACAAAGGAGAATAATAAAATGATAAACCAGCAAAGCCTTAGGAAAAAGATAAGAAATCATGGACGCAAAACTATGAACAATTAGAATTCAAACTGGGATACTAATAACTACCATAAAAATCATTATTCCAATATAACTATATTACATTATGTCTTTCATGTTTAATATTTAAGTGAAAAAGGAAAGCGAACGAAAAAATGCAACAAAAATAAACAAAAGCCACATCAACTAAAAATTACAAAAAAAAAAAAATCGATTTATTGCATTTAGTAGAATTGAATATCAAAGTAATCAAATTAGCAATGCAACATCGTGTAGTTCCCCCAAAAAAATGTAGAAGATTATTATCAATCATTAGAATTCAAACTAGGATACTAACAACTACCATAAAAATCATTATTCCCAATCTAGAGCCTGAATATCAAAGTAAAAACAAATCCATTTATTTCATTTAGTAGAAATGAATATCAAAGTAATCAAATTAGCAATGCAACATCGTGTGAATAAAGGTACATGAACTTATACAGAGTTGTGATTCCGTTGTCCAGTATAACTTTGATTACATTATGTCTTTTACTTTAAAGAATCTACAACATTGAATATTAAAACAACATAATAATTTTAATATAACTTAATCCATTAGAGGCAATCGGCCACTGCAACACATTACGAGTGACATACATTCCTAAGCACAGGATCTTCCCTTTATAGACTTCACATGCATGCCTTTGAAACTGAAAGATCCTTAAAAATCCATAATGCAGTCATGGACAGAGACCCACCAAGTAGTCAAAGAATTAAAAATGGTTTACAAAATAGGCTAGCTCAGCTTAATGCAAGATGGATGATATTTACGCGGCGTAATCAAGATGAGACAGCTGTACGATATATGCAAGAGCGTGAACGATATCAAGCAGAAGCGAGAGCATTACAATTGGCCATATCCCGTGCTATAGCCAACACTACTAATCTACAAAGTGAACATCAGGCACTACCTACTACTCTGAACTCTAACCCACATAGAAAATTTACAGAGCGATGGTAATAATTATGAAAATTTAACATGCATGGTATGAAAAACTATGTGTTAGAAAACTTAACAGTTAACACCATTAACCCTTGTAACTCTTTAAAATAATAAAAAAAAATGCGATAAAAAAAATGCTTCAGTATATCCGATAAAAAATGCAGCAGCCTAAATTAAGTCATGATGCACAAGCACGATTGAGTAGTTTTGCCGAATGGACCCTAAGCATTTGTAATGGTTCCATATGAGGGTATCCATTTTTAAGAAGTAGCGAGCCAGATTGGATACAGATTCCTGAAGAATTCATCATCAATAATGACAACAACGGTCTCACAAATTTGATAGAGTTTGTCTACCCAAATTTACTTCATAGATACTAAGATGAACAATACTTTCAAGATCGTTGTATACTAGCACCATTAAACACAGATATCGATGATTTGAATTCTCAGATCCTGGCGATACTTCCGGGTGGTAGCCGTACTTACCATGTACTACCAATTCTTACATTGATGATATTAATCCACCAAAACTGTTACACGGCATGAACTTTTTGGGTTTCCCAAATCATGAAGTTGAGCTGAAAGTTGGTGCTCCAGTTGTTCTTTTAAGAAACCTTGATCCTTCAATTGGCTTATGCAATGGCACCCATTTGACTATTCAAAGACTTAGAAGTAAGGTCATCCAAGCAAAAATCTTGACTGGTCGAAATGTAGGACAAACGGTAACAATCCCACGTATTGATCTAAGTTCTTCGGATAAGGATTCACCCTTTGCCTTGAAGAGGAGACAATTCTCTTTGAAATTGGCATTTGCAATGACAATTAACAAAAGTCAAGGTCAAACGTTGTAATATGTAGGTGTATATCTGCCAAAACCTGTATTCTCGCATGGTCAATTATATGTGGCAATCTCTCGCGTCACTTCAACTTTAGGGCTAAGGCTTTTGATTTGTAATAAAAAGGGTGTGCCTAATAATATGACCAAGAACATCGTCTACCGTGAAGTTTTTAACGATGTTGATGATTCTTGGTTAATCCCAGTATATTAATTATGTTGTTGTTATTAGTATTGCACATTTGAACTTAGTGTTTTATGTTTACAACTACATTTAGTTTGCTACATCTTGGGCTAATCTATATGTATTTCATTTCTTTCTTTATGATTATAGCATGACAAGTTTAGTACACAGTTCGATGCCGATATGCGCCATCAATCCTGGCAATAGATATGTGACAGTAATTGTTCGTCTCATGAGATTCATGAAGGTTCATACCTATGAACAACACAAAATTGGGAAAGTTATATTCATGGACTACCAGGTACCAAGCTAATCTAAGTTCTTAAAATGTGACCAACATGTAGATGTATACTAAATATCAAAGCACGATGTTGTTTTACAGCACGATGAGATATTAGGCATCATGGAAAGTGATGATGCTATTAATCGGTGAAACTCTATGCTCAAAGCTGGCAATGTTTACCACATCTCCGGGCTCTCAGTTGATGCTGCAACAGACGGAGAAAGGAATGTGGTCACCAATAATTTGAAGTTGGTTTTTACGCCACGAACGAGACTTGAAGATGTCATTAATGATTGCTCTGACATTCCCTACCAGCACTTACCACCCTTTGTATCGTTTATCGATGTCCCGGGATATCTTAAGTTACATGATAACATAATAGGTAAATATAGTTTACAGATTACAATTTACATATGGCGACTCTACTTATATGCTTTTGTAGATATTTATAAGATTTTTTGTTTTGCTCTGTTGCAGACATCATTGGCATGGTAGTTGCTCTATCCCCTTTGGAAAAGATAAGAACTAGGGGCACTGCAAAACGAGAATTGCTACTTTCTAATATGCCGTTTGTATTTTCATCGCTAATCATTTCTGCTTTCTTATTAATGTATCTTTATTCCCCAATAATAACACATATAATCTACAAATACAGAATGCAGACTTTGCGATTAACGTTGTGGGGGGATTTTGTGGAGGTGGAGGGCACCTATCTTCAACAATATTTATATGAAGAAAATATACTCCTTGCTTCTAGAGTGCACATTAGAGTTTATGAAGGTACCCTCCAAATCCAATTGCCATATCTTTTGTATGTAAAAGTGTTTATTTCTCAACACTACAATGGTATACTTTTGTAATATATATTTTTTAACATTTGTATGCTTCTAGGTATATCAGTTTCTACTTTGCCGATAAGTAGATTGCTGATTAATCCGGATATTCAAACAACAGAGGACTTTGAAGGATGGTAAACATTACCTGCGTGTTTCATTCACCATCCAAGTTATATACAATTGCTGGCAAATATAATACTCTCATTGTATGCATTAGGTACTCTGGGACCAAAGGTGTGATGCGCCACTTTGATTTCATGTGCAATAGAACATTGAGGATTGTAAATCTGGAGAAGTTGTTTGCTGCAAAAAGAATAAGATTGAATGAATACATAGCTATGCAAAGTGTAAGACACATACTTATATAACAAATAACTTCATGCTTATAGGTTAGATAAAACGTAATGCTATTTTACTATATACAGGTTAGATATTTTCGCATTTTTGCATATGTGGATGAGATCTACCCACTGCTTTATGACGCTTGTACTATTTGTAAAAAAAGTGCCAATACTTATGTATTTGCTCTAAATGTACCTTATTGTACATATGCAACTCCAAGTTTAACTCAAAGAAGGTATGGACAATGGGTTTTTATTGTTAAGTAGTCTTCATCATACATTTCAAGTTGTCTGTGTACATTATTACGTACAATATTCTTCTATATGAATTATAGGTACATCTTCAGGGTTTATTGTGAGATCATACAGGTTATAGAACATTTAGTGTTCGTCATGACGATGCTAGGGTTCTACTGCATACAAGTACAACAGAATTGGATTCATATGCAGCTCAGGTATTGTACTGTTCACAATGTTTTGCACAATTTAATTTTCAATTACTAACTATCTCATGAGAACATTCTTTGCAGCCATATGGTCATCTATCTCTATATGCGATTATACATGATTGTATAGGTAAACCATGGGTATTTGTTATGGAGCCACCACGACACTATGAGGTAGAATTGCCTATCACTCTTATTACACCAGTTAGTTGGGAGGAGGAGGCGTTTTATTTACGAAATACTGATACTAGGTACACCAGGTACATATGATGCAATTATAGGCTTCAATTATATCATTGTTAATCAAATAATTACTAAGAACATAATTTTTACTATAGGAACAAGAAGAGAAGGTGGATTCTCCGTCATTGGCGCCACAAATTAACATATCAACATGTCATTTAGCATGATCTTAGCTACATTTGGACTACCTATAATCTCTATCATACTTTACATCATGTCTTTTAATGGTTGTACATGAAATTGCTATCTACTTATATCTTTCAATAAATTTGAGTTTTTGTTGAACATTCTTATATTATTTTGATTCTATCTCTCACTCTACACACACACACACACACACACACACACACACACACACACACACACAAAAACACAAACTATCCACCATAGCATGCACTGTGCAAAGCACGGGTCCAGACTAGTTTTAGGTAATTCCAATATACGTTACAAATTGCATTTTTGTGAGACTACATTATAAGAAATATTGTTTTTTCTTTTTTTGGGGGGGGGGGAGAATTGAGCCTTGTATGGGTGTAGTTAATTAGCTTTTTGCTTACCTTTTTATACTCACAAACAAGGCTGAGAAAAAAAAAAAATCAGATACCTAGTTTCGGACCCAGAACTTAGATTAGTTTCGGGACCGGTTTCAAAATTTAGGAACCGGTTATAACCTGGTCCAGTAGTGGGTCCTGAAAATTTGTATCCGGACCCAGACCCAGTACCCAATATCCAGTTAAAATTTAAAGAATTTTGATAAAAAAATGTAAAAAGTAAACTCTTATTCTTTAAGAGATGTATCTTTTGTATCGAGACTCAACTCCCAATTTAACTATTTGTCTGTTTTGCTTTCAATTTATCCTTAACTTACTTTTTATGTATCTCGATCGTCAAGAATTTCTTCCTTCGAACTTTAACTCTTCTCCTCATGAGCCTTGTTGCTTACTACATATTTGTTTTTGTATTATTTTGATAATTTTCCTCTCTTTCTCTCTCTATTTCAAGTGAAATAAAATAATTTTTAGGCTTCTTGTTTGTTTTGTAATATTGATTTATAGGTTTCTGGTTAACATTGTCTCCAATTCTCTGAGTTTATTTTAAGGCACGTGAATCTTTTTTATTACTTATTTCGTATTTAACTGAGTTTTATAATTTGATTTTTAGGAATTTGGCTTCAGATATAAGTTCTTAACTTCTTTCAATCCTTCACTCTCTCTTTTTAGGGGAAAAATGAGAACAAAAAAAAATTATGTAGGAACCGAATACCTAGATCCGGACCCGGTTCCAACCGGGTCCGGGATTGGGTCCAAATTCTAGGACCCGATTCCAACTAGGTCCTGAACTGGTTTTAAATTTTTCGGTTGCTAAAATTTCAATTGGGTACCCGGTCCCGCTCACCCCTACTCACAAAGTTCTTTCGTTAAAAACTATTTGGAATGATTTTTCACTTAACTTTTTGGTGTTTATGATTGAAGTGCCCATATCGATCCAATAATTTCAACAAAGTTACTTCAAGTGCCACTCAATTTTCCTTCTATATTGGGACAAAAGTTGTGGATGGTTGTGATGCCTAAGTTATTGTTTTTAATTTCAATATTCTCAAAAATTTAACAAATAATTTATGGTGATTATTCCTACATACTAAACACATAGTTCTATGTCATATAATTTTCAATAATTATCAAAAATGAAACTATGTTAACAATGAACAAAAATATTGTCATAATAAATACCAAAATCGACTCGAGGTATAAATGCAACTTTATATGGCACGCATCTTAATAAGAATTCATATTGAGAAAAAAAAATAGATATGCAATAAAAAATCTTGTTATTAAAAGGAATAATGAAATTAAGTTATGAGTATACGTAAAATTTTAGCAAATAGCCTTGTTAGAAATAACTAATTTTACAAATAGCTTTTAAAAAATAACTAATACAATGAGTTAAATCAAACAACTATTATAATAATCTACACTCTCTATTACATAATTTCTTTCCTGTCTAGTAGTATAAGGTTTTAAAGAAACATCATTTAATATTGTATTTTCTACTCTTTTTGAAGAGAAAGAAAATCTTGAGTATCAATAATAATAAGAAGGAACTTATTTTGAGACACTATAAAAAAGGGGGACAAACATTATAAAACATAGGGAGTAATAACTAGGGGTGATCAAAACCGGTTAAGTAAAAATTCGATTAACCGAAAATTGGTTAATCGGAAATTTGGTTTGTAAAAATTATGAACCGAAAATCAAGCCGAAACTTTTTGGTTAATCGAATTTTTCAGTTCAGCAAAAACATAAACTGTAACCAAACCAAAGAACTTGGTTAATCGGATTTTCAGTTTGGTTATCGGTTAATCGTTAATTAAATTATTAATTGTCAATTTTTGCTCATTTTAAAAATCTAATTTAACTATTTATGACAACAGATATTAATTGGCACATTACCTATGTTTAGTATTATCTTTTTATAATTAATCTACATTTGACTGATATAAAATTAAGTATTATTTTTAAAAAAATTGAAACTTTAGTTTCAGTTAACAGTGCGGTTAATGGAATTTCAAATAACCGAACCAAAATTGAAATTAAAACTACGACATTTTTACGATTTAGTTAAGTAAACCAAATTTTTCCGAAAATTCAATCCGATTAACCGATTTTTGGATTCCATTTTACAGTTTCGAATTTTTTCTCACCCCCTAGGAAGAACTTATAACTAACCCCTGGGAATATCTGTTAACCAATTGGCAAATGCCAAATAGATCCTTAATGTCATTACAAAGGGGGAAAAAAAAAAAATATTCGGTCGCAAGACCACAGACGTATGGAGCAGCGAGTCTGCAACGCCAAGGAACAGGATATAATTTTCAAAATTTGTTCAATGGAAGGGTTTAATTGCTGGCTGACGGTCTCTCCCCACCACCGAAGCTCACAACAGGTGCTCCCGCCGCCGCCATCGCAGCGCCACGAGTTGAATGGGGAAGAACAAGAGACGAGGAGTATCTGCGTCTCGCAGAGAAGAACTCGAACACCTCAAGGAGCTACCATGGAGCTCCTCCGTCCCCGACGACGATCCTTTCTCTCTCCTCTCCGGCCCTGGCGCCGCTCTGGATGGAGGTTTGCCTCCCTCTCTTTCTCTCTCTCTCTCGCTCTTGAAATTTCTGCAGTTTAATACCCCATGTTGTGTGGTATAGTGATGCTGCTTTGCTTATCGGTTTTGGGGGGCGTGATTGGTTTGGCTGGAACGCGTTAACTGGAGAGCCGTACTTTTGGGGGTGCTGGTTGTGAGGGTCTATGTAAATACATCATTGGTTAAGATTGGAGTATAATCTATTGAACAGGTTTTGAAATATTAGTGTAAGCTCCAATCGTGTGTTGGACCTCCATATACTTTTCAGAAGGAGGTTTAGGATTCCACCTTGTAAATTCTAATATATTCTGTAGCTTTGCTCACTGTAATGAGTGTGGAATGGTATAGGATTCTTGTCACTGGAAGAGATTGATGAGGCTGATTATAATTTGGCAATTCCTGATCCGGGTAAGCAAAATGAGGAAGGAAGGGCAAAGGTGTCTCCAGAAGCAAAGAAACGGAAGCAGGCAGATATTGGTGGAGCCCAAGATGAGGGTGTTGAAATTAAGGCAGAGGAAGGGGTGGGAGAAGAGGCTGATGTGAAGCAAAACAAGAAGAAAAAGAAGAAAAAGAAGGCGGCAAAACAAGGAGAAAGGCCTAATACGTTGGCAACTGTTGCTGAAACGAAGGAGAAAGATGATGAAGAGCTGGTGGATGAAGATGGATACAATGCATGGAATGAGCTAAGGCTGCATCCACTACTCATGAAAGCAATACAGAAACTTGGTTTTAAGGAGCCAACACCAATACAAAGGGCTTGCATACCCGCTGCAGCTTATCAGGGAAAGGTTTGCATGATTTTATGGTCCTAAAGAGATGAGGAATGTGTCATTGCTTGTTTTCCTGTGTGTTTCATCCTTCTGATTGTCGCATTGGGGATTGTAGGATGTTATTGGTGCTGCAGAGACTGGATCTGGGAAAACACTTGCATTTGGCTTACCAATTTTGCAGCGCCTTCTTGATGAGCAAGAAAAGGTGGAAAAGCTGATGTTAGAAGATGAGGATGCTGTGGAGGAAGTTGCCCCAAGAAGCTTGTTGCGTGCTTTGATAATAACGCCTACCAGAGAACTAGCCCTTCAGGTTCTTCAAATTCGTCTTATGATAAGCTGATAGTTTGCCTCTTCTTATTCTTGTCTTCCTTTGTGTATATGTATACTTCCTCTGGTTTGAATTTAAAGTGTAAACTAATGAATTATGTTACTTAGACTCACCCATGCCCATGTCGAAGTATCGAGTGCTTTACACGTGTCGCGTCGGACTTGGTATTTTTTTGGAGAAAGTTTGTACCTTTTTTTCTACAATAAAGGGGCAAGTTTCCATACCCATGTGCATGTCCAAGTGTTGAGTGTGCGACGTAGTTACTTTGGGCAAGTCCAAGTAACAGGGCAACAAAGGTAATGAAGATGGCACGTTGGAGAACTTGGTCCTAATAGAGTTAATTTTGGATACCAAAGAATCAATTGGTAGTGGAGCTAGTATTGGGGTTGTATTTGAAGGTATGCAAGATAACATGTGGTTTGACTCAAGAGGATGTCAAATCTGGTTGGCGTTTCACAGTTTTGCAAGTTCAGCTTTTCAAAGATTTGTTGCTGTGTGCATGCGTCTTTCGTAATCATTGGCTGCTGTGTGGGGTTATATAGATTTTCATCAGAAAAGATAGGGTCGGTGATGGTTATTCAATCTTTTCTTCTTGGTTATCTAACATCTTTATGCATGATGGTAATCAATTCAGTTGTTGTGATTGGTATCTAGTAACACCTACAATGTTCTTATAAATCTATATAGAGGCATCTAGGCTACTTGCATGCAGCATGCAGTGAAAATATTTTAATGTTGTTTTACTTACAACTTAGACGCAAAGACTTGGATCAAATGAACCGTAGCAGGGTGAATAAAGTTCTTTTGGAAAGCCAGTTTCAGAGGGGAAAAGCTCCGTGAATATGCCAGAGAGCTAGAGATCACTAAAGCAGTGGCGCCAGGGAGATTGACCTGGATGCTTAAACATGCTCCATTACTACTGCTTTATAATTGATAATAAATTACATTGCTTTTTCAGGTTACTGATCATCTAAAATCAGCATCAAAATATACCAATTTTGGGGTGGTTCCTATTGTTGGTGGGATGTCTACGGAGAAGCAGGAAAGGCTTTTGAAAGCAAGGCCGGAGATCGTTGTTGGGACACCTGGGAGACTCTGGGAACTCATGTCAGGAGGAGAAAAACTTCTTGTCGAGGCAAGTTTACTGCTGTTTTTATGCATTGCAGAAAATGTACCGACTGGTCACTGGGGTATCTCAAGATGTGTGCACTTGAATATCTGCAATTTTGTAGCTTTGCATGTGCTTTAGTGTTTGCACAGACATCTTGTATGCTTCATTAACTATTATGTAGCATCTTCTAGTTTTGACTTTTGAACATTTGTGCATACAGAATGTTTCCTTGTAGGTGAGGTGGATGGAATTCTTTCTGCTAGCACATGAGACAATTTGAGTAGGTTGTTCGTTTGCAGCGATTTTGTTTTAGTTTGGTAGTTAAGATTTCTTCCTGTCTTTTATTGTGATTGGCTGAACCCTAGTGAACAATATTAGCAATAGGGAAGATTCAGCAATTGATTAAAGGTTCTGAGGGGATTGTCTTTAATAGATCTGTGTATGGCACTTTGAAATGGCGTTTTTGCTTGTCAAAATTGATGTGCGTACATTTGGATCACCCCAAGTGTTGTGGAGGAGCGAACCTGATATTGTTAAGTTGGACAACAAGGTAAGAGAAAGATGAAATATTTCCTGAATTGTTGTGTCTGCACAAACCTTCTCAATAAATTCTTTTCCTTGGATAAGAATTTCTGGGAACAAACCTATTATGCTTTGGTTCAGGGGAACAACTTCTACTCTACATGCTTGGTCAACTTTCTGAACTCTTTGGCTATAAGTATAAAGGAAAAGACATTGGGAATTGAGGTGGAAGGATGAGGGCGGAAGAACATTTACATCCTAAAAGCATGTACAAATTGTTTGTAAATGAGGATCTTCTTTTTCTTCTAATGTCAGGTAGCAGATTTGCTTCATTTGGCTTCTTTACTTGCTGCTGATTTGCAGCAATGTGGGGATCTGATTGCAGGGTCTTTCTATCCTTAAAATGTTTCCTGTAGTTGAGGGTTAAGAGTGCATGTTGCTTCCTATTTGGTGCTGGAAGAGATAATCATTTGTATATGCATTTTGTTCAGTTTTATCTGCACCAGATTGCACTGCCTGAAATTGACTAGATTCTTGGTCCTTGCAGTTGCATTCATTGTCTTTCTTTGTGCTCGATGAAGCAGATCGGATGATAGAGAATGGACATTTTCGTGAGTTACAATCTATAATTGACATGCTTCCTGTGACTAATGGAACTACTATAGAGCAATCACAAGATGTGCAGAGTTGCATAACAGTCTCTAGCTTCCAGAGGAAGAAACGACAAACCATTGTGTTTTCTGCAACCATTGCACTATCTTCTGACTTCCGTAAAAAGTTGAAACGCGGAACTCTGAAATCAAAGCAGTCAATCGTTGATGGATTGTCATCTATAGAAGCCTTATCGGAACGCGCAGGAATGAGCCCAGATGCTGCCATTGTTGATTTAACCAATGCATCCATAATGGCCAGTAATCTTGAGGAGTCTTTTCTTGAGTATGTTTTCTTTTCAGCTGAGTTCTAGAATTGTGAATTGCAGCAGGATTGCACATTATTTCATTTTAAAAAAAAACTTTTTCTTGGCACATATTTCTGGTGATTTTTAGAGGTTCTGTACCCGTTCATTGTTTTTAACAGGAGAATTCATGTGGGGAGATTTTAGGAATATTTGTCCCACTCTTTATGCTTTAGAGTCAGATGCATCCTCTTAGAATGACACTCTAAACTGTGCTGCTGTAGGTGTAGGGAAGAAGATAAAGATGCTTACTTGTATTACATTTTGTCTGTTCATGGGCAAGGTCGAGCAATTGTTTTCTGCACTTCAGTGTACGCTGTGCACCGTGTTTCTGATCTGTTGCGCACTCTTAAGGTTACTGTTTGGACCCTTCATGCCCGGATGCAGCAGCGAGCTCGCTTAAAGGTCTGTCTTCTCATGGCTAAAGTAATTTATCGTTTTTAAATTTAAATATCCTCATTTTGCTTGGTTTCTGACAGATTTCTGTCAATGGACTTCTTTGTTTTTGCTTTACTTATTGCTGTACTGGAAGAAGCCATGGCAGTTGGTTTCTGCCTCCTTATTGCTTTAGTTTGGCCTTTACGTGTAGATCCTTGTTTTTGCTGCTTATTTTGCAAGCTAAGTGTGATTTATTTGCAATTTTGGTTGCCTGATATGAATGCTTCCAAATTAATGTAAGGTGAGCATGATTTATTTGTTTGTCGGGCCCTGTGCCTCATGTCTTTTAAACGAAGTTTTTCATACTATACTTGTGCACTATGCTGTGGAAGAAGAGCTTGAAGGCTTGCTGGCCTTGCTATGGGATGGGAGAGAAGTGGAAGTGTGACTGTACCTCAAGTTTTCTGGATTGGATGCAGTCGTGTGTGCTAATTGTAGAGGCTAGTTGCCAGCATTGGTTTGAGATTTGGTTTTTAAGTTCAAGCTTGAGGATGGTTTCCTGGTTGGTTGGCAGAAGGCGGTAATGCGAGAAAGGTTTGCAACGAAACTATTTTACGACAACAACTCAATCACTCCTGTTGTTAGCCATTCTTATCCTAGTAGTTGCATCTTAGAGATTGTTGCCCTCTTTTCTTCTTTCGAGGACTACTTGCACTTCCACTCTTTTTTTCCCCCTTGTGGGCTTTTTTTTTTGGGGGGGGGGTGGTTAGTGCCTTTTTGTACTATCTTAGAGTATTGCTTGTGTGCCATTAACTAGTGCAGGAATTTGTGTAGGATGTCAGAACTGCTTGTTTGATGGATTTTTCTGATTTTACCAACTAATGAAACATCTGGTTCTTAAGATCACTGATAATATTTTCTTGATTTGGTTCTCAGTGATTGCTAATAATACATTGGATGGCTTTCAGTCACATGTCATTTTCTTTTAGGTACTCTTTGGAGGTTTACTGTTTCTTTTGTTCTGTAGTGGGGCTGGAGCGTCCTCTATAATTGTGGAGATTGAATGATTTGTGGAGAAGCATTTTGGTAGCTTGTGTTTAATGGATACATTCTGAGTGAGTTTTACAGAACATATCAGTTCGTATGTGAGCTACCTGTGCATATGTTCTGATGCCTGTCATGCAGGCAATTGATCGCTTCCGTGAGAATGATCACGGAGCACTTGTGGCCACTGATGTTGCTGCTAGAGGCCTTGACATACCTGGAGTTCGTACTGTTATCCACTACCAACTTCCACATTCAGCAGAGGTAAATGGAGTAATCTCTGTGTGATTTGAGCAGAGGGAATACTTTCTTTTTTGGAATCTTGCTGAGTGAGGTTTGTTTAATGTCTTAGGTTTATGTCCACAGAAGTGGGCGAACTGCTAGAGCTTCTAGTGATGGATGTAGTGTAGCACTAATCTCAGCAAATGATAGGTCAAAATTCGCGTCTTTGTGCAAAGCATTTGCAAAGGTTTGCGTCCAAAGATTTTCTTTCTCATTTATCTTGTCAATTATTATTTGATTTTCAAGTCTTTACGACATGTATTGAGTCTCGATTTGCTGAATGGGCTGGAAAAATTTCAGACTTATGCCAATGCCGATTTCAGAAGCTTCCCTCTCCCCCAAAATGAAGATTCTTAATAGTACTTTTTTTACAAGTAGACATAAGCAACATTCTGTCAATTATTTAGCTATACCAGAGTGATGATCTTTCTTGGGATCTGTCTGCTAGAATCCAATTAGAGACAGCTTTGCTGAACTTCTTTCGGTTGGCCATTCACAATAATGGAGTTCTATTCTGAAAATCAAATTGTTGAGACAGGTCGATATAGGCTGAGTATGTAACTTGTATCTTAGTGCTTATAGCTTGATATGTAGATTATAAATATTGATTCTAACCCAAGGATTCAAAATGCTGTCATTTGGTTGAGATTTTGGCAATGGGTGCGATGCCGTAGAATCATGCTAATCTGCAATTATGTATTGAAGTGAATTTTCTAAAAAGATTCCCCAAACAATGTTCGGTACAAGTATTTTGAAAGAACAACATAATGTAATTATTGGCGTAGCAGACCAAGGTTTGCAATAAATTGTGAGAAAATGAAACATAATGTTGCGGGAAAGGACTTATCCTAGGTAAAATTGGGGAATTTAGGGTTTGAAAGAGTGAATTTTAGGGTATCTGACAAGAAACAAGGGGAAAATAGAAGCAAAGATAAATGAACGATAGAATACTTAGGAATTCAATTAAGAAAACCTGGGAGATCCACCTTGGTTTCTAAGAGATCCACTCACAAGCAAGGATAAGAACACATGGCCAAAGGGACACAACAATCAGTTTGAAATTTTCTGATTCAATTGATTATTAAGGCATCACCGAACAATGCTTATATAGCCTAAAAAACCTTGAGATACAAACTAACCTCAAATCCTAAAGCGTATCCATATTGCATAAAATAATTAAAAGACTCGTAAAGATACCTCCAAATATACCTATGAAAGTAAGTCATAAAATGGAAAGAAATCTTCTTGGATCTTACTCCTGCTATACCTCTGACATAACCTTGAAAATAATCCTAATAATGTAAAATTACGAACTTCGGACTAACCAAAACAATACATAATTTTACACGATCATCCTTTATTTTTCGCTTGCTTCCTCTTATTACTTGCATCATGTGCCATATAAGTTGATTAGAAATTAGTGAATTGAAGATATAAATGCTGTTCTTTATTTTACACCAATTGTAGAATTGCAGTCAGCCGGTCACGGATGATATTGCAATCTTTCTTCATTCTAGGATGCTTATCAGCCTTTCCCAGATAGAATGGGACAAACAACTAAAATGCAGTTTACTTGATTTGGAAACCTACTTGATGCAACCGTTTCAGTGGAGAGCGGCCTCATTTTGAATCAGTCTCCCATCAGACTTGTTGCTCAGTTGCTCACATATTAGAACTTTTGTTGTGGATCGCCGTCTTTATGGTTATGAGCATATATGATGAATTTTAACTTGACAATTCCCCTCGCATTCCAAGATAATAATATGGTGAGTCTAGCACAAATGGGTACAATTGCTGGAGAGCTCAGGTTCTTGACGTTAGAACCTTGATATAATTTTCCCTCTTCATCTGTCAAATTTTTTTATTTTGGGTTAATTAATGGACAGTTTCTCTCCCCTTGACGGTTTTGTTGGCAATCAGCGTAACGGAGTTCACTGTTGAATTGTTACAATACAGCTTTGTTACACTATTGAAATTATTGTTGCGATGGTGGTTCCCGTATCTCTCTTTCATTGTCGTCCGTGCCTCAATTATCTCTTTTGTATCATCTATGCAGCTTTGCTCCTTTGTAGATGTCTAGTCCAGTACCAAGCCCTAGCAGATGAATGTCTGGTAATTCAATTTCAAATCCAACAACCTATTGAGTAGAGAGTTAAAATTCATTCAGAATTGAATCCCCAAAAAATTTTTCCCATTCAAAAATTCCATTGTGCGACCCGCATTCAACCTTATAATCAAATCAACGAATGTCCTTAATCTTGAGCATCTCTCCTTTCTCTCCCCCCACTTTTTTCTAGTAGACCTCAAATCAATGATTTTTGCAAAGAATGAAAAGAAGAGCATCTACATCATTTGTACCTTTTTCATCTACGAAGGATGTCTATGTAGTTGTATGGCACATGATGGGTTGGTGGTGGAGCTTGTCATGACTTGGATGGCCATAAAATAGTGGCCATTTTGGTCCAGGATTGCTCCAGAATAGGGCAAGAATAGAAAAAGAGGGGTGGGGGGTGTAGTTTACAAGTAAAGCCAGTTTGAAGGAGGGGAAAAATAAGGATGTTTCCATCAGAAACAGCAAGACTAACATCAGACGAACATATCAGTTTTGGAACATAAGATACCAACATAACTCATGCACGGGACTTTTGGAGAAAGCCATGGTTCTGCTTGCCATTTGGATTTCGCAAAACTTGACGTTCTGTAAATGTGGTTCGCAGAAGTTCAGTGCACTATGCACCAAATAAAATTTGCCTAATAGAAAGGTAACATTAAATTTATACCTTAGTTTAAAAAGGCGCGAGGTGCACTGAGGCACAAAGGGTTCCGAAGCGCGTGGCGTGAGCTTTGAGGTGAAGGCGCACGCATCATGGATGCGAGGCGCACCGTTACACAGAAATGCCTAAAATGTACTTAGCAGATAGATTTTGCCCAAATGAGTTATATCATTGCATCAATATGGAATTAGATGTCAATATAAACCATTACAATGTTAAAAACATTCGTAAAATAGTTTAAAATACGATAAAAAGTAAATTATATTATTTAAATACAAATCAAAATGCTAATAAGTAACAAACATTCTTATTATAAGTTTTTAAAGGAAAAAAAATAAAAACTGAGAGAAAGGGAAGAAAAAATGGCTTCTTTAACTCAGAAAAATATAATAAAATAAAAAAAGATGGCTGATTCTTTCCTAAATAAAAAATAAAAGGAGAATAAAAGAATTTTTCACAATATAACAAATTAAGACTATAGGAAATCTTTATTAAATAAAACTATGAGTGAAAAAGAAAATAATATGCACAAATTCTAAACTAGCCTCTTCCCATCTAGACTTTTAACGACCCCCCACACCCTAGGGGAGAAGGAAGCTAGTAACTGGAGCCCACTACACTAATTCCCGTGAAGATTGACAATCGGAACAATATGAACATGGACATTCAACCCCCTTTTGGCACCATTAGGTCTCCATACTTGATAGTCCGAACATTGGGTTTTGTAATCTTAGAGTTTGTCAATTGCATGAGAGATTATGCTCGAAATCGCGATATAAGACTAAGTGTTAGTTTTAACAAAGTTGGTGATTTTAATGGTCAAAAGTTCTCCTCCTTGTCCTATAGGTTCACTTCCCAATTAAGATCAAGAAAGCTCTCGCTTTAGTCGCCTCGCACCTCAAACTGAGGCACGTTGAGGCGCACACCTCACGGCGCTTAAAGGATTCGCCTCACCTCACCCACTGTGAGGCGCTACAGTGGTCGCCTTGCGCCTCAGTGCGCCTAGGCGCGCTTTTTTAAACTAAGATTTATACACCGATGCCCAAGATGCTATGCTTGGATTACGTTGGAGAATGGCTCCTGGGATGCATTACATGTTTCCACGTCTTTTTCATGAAAAAGAGAACTTCCATATTAGAACAAGTAATGAACAAGTAATAAGCCATACTCTGCATAGCTAATTGATGCGCTGATGAAGTGTGTATTGAGTGTGAAAAATGCTTAATCCAATCTATTGGCTTTTCATCCTTGAAAGATGCAAGATGTGAAATCTCATGACCTGATGGAGCTGTAATTGTTTGTACTTGATTCCTCTGGAGCTAATTGGTGGTAGTTGCGTCATTTTTGGTATTACTCATACAGTTTTCATGTTGAGAAGATTGGTACTATTGATATGTATTTATTTGCGTAATGGTGTTCCTTTTTTTTTTTAAATTTTTCCAGGATACCCTTCAGCGTTTTCCGATTGAAAGCTCTTACATGCCTGAGGTTATGAAACGATTGTCTCTTGCACTTCAAATACATAAGATTTCACGAAGCGAGTCAAAGGTAACTATTCATTACTAGTGTTGATTTTTCATGTACTTGATGTTTGTGGCTTCAATAACGATGTGTCTGTATTTTTAATTGAAAAGAGTTTCCAAGTTACCTTATCCATTCATCAAATAGTGGATCTAAAGTTGCTTCTATTTCTTTGTGGTTTCATTAGCCCATTGAAATGAAGATCTCCAATTGAATAATGAAGTTTAAGAACATCTAATTTTGTACGTATGTAAGACGTGAGCTTTCCGGACGCGAGGCGCTCTCTTGCCTTAAAAAATCATCGCAAATGATATGTTTTTTAGAATAAGCTAGATAATGACATTAAATAAGGGTTTAAACATCATGATGACCATAGAGAACACCACAAATAGTAATGGAATACGGTAATATAACATCATAGTGTCTCCAAATACACATCATGAGATTGTAGAAGTCTTAAAAGACACAGACAAGCATATTCATAGAAGGAAAGCATAAAACACATAGCACATAAAGCAAATAGTTCATAGATTCCTCTCAGGGCCAACTAAGCATCATCATCATTATAATCTAACACCACATGCTCCGCATCATCATAATCAAAACCCACCTACTCAACATCATCTCCAATATCATCTTCTTCTTCTTCCTCTTCCTCTTCCTCTTCATGTTCTTCTTCCTTATCTCATTAATCAATTGAGCATGAGCTTAGGAAGATTTAGAACGAAGGCATGGGTGGGAGCTTTTCCTTTGTTTGTTGCTGAAATTTTAGCAGTACTAATGCTTGTCGTATGCCTAGCGCTATGGCGAGACTTATTAGCGCCTCAAGCTTGAGTAACAACCGCCGAAGTCAAATTTCTCAGACACAAGATCATCATCATCATTTGAATTATCCTCGATTCTCTTGTGCAACCACTCACTGCTATCATCAATTTGTTTCAACAGAATGAGATCTCTAGAGCTACTGTCTTTGCGGGTAAGCTTCGGTGCATAATTTGATTTGACAAAAACCAAATCATTTAATTGGGATTGTGCCAATCCATTTCTCTTCTTGTTATGAAGTTGTTAAGAAGGAAGCTTAATTGTTCATTAGTAAACTAAAAATTATATAATGGAACAATTTTGTGTAAGTTATAACTTGAAACTTACATGTTCGAACACATCCTAAATCCTCTCACGTCCCGTTGCACTACAAGTAAGACTAAAAATTCTTATGGCAAACTTCCTCATTGGGTGCCGAGGATCCATATAAACTTCACCATTGTGCTATTAAAAAAAAGTTTAGAATAAGTACTTTTCTTAAACAAAAAAGAGAATAAACCTAACAAGTGTGACAAAAATTTTTTTATCGGGAGCTAGTGACTTCCTTTGCCTTATTGCCATGGGCATGCTAAAGTGACCTCGGGAACTTTTGTATAAATCTAATTCGGAAAGAATGTTGTCTTGGGTCTCCAAATCTGTAACCATCCTTGAAATGCAATCAAACAAACCCTTCATAACTTCAGTGCAATCTTCAATAGGTGGATTTGAATAATGGATTTCCGGATTCAAATCGTGTCCGGCCACATGTAGAGGTTGATGAAGTTGGCATTCCCATCTTGTATAAATATGCTTGAATGCCTCCTCATAATTCTCCTCCTTGTTTGAAAGCTTTTAGCAATATCCTTCTTAGCTCTATCCATAGTCTCATAAGTATAACCTATATGTGGCTTCTTATCTCCATCAACCATGCGAAGAACCTTGGAAAGAGGACTTGTCAATTTAAGAACATAGAGAATATTCCTCCAATAACTCTTTAGCAAGATATAGGATGCTATCTTCTTGGCCCCATCCTTTGACCATTTGCTATTGCTCCACACTTGAGAAGTCACTATCTTCATAATTTTCTCTTTTTTTTTT
The DNA here is from genome assembly GCA_029747015.1 of Carnegiea gigantea. Classification (NCBI taxonomy): domain Eukaryota; kingdom Viridiplantae; phylum Streptophyta; class Magnoliopsida; order Caryophyllales; family Cactaceae; genus Carnegiea; species Carnegiea gigantea. The sequence continues at coordinate 62,137 of JAKOGI010001229.1, forward strand.
GGGTCTAGGAATGGAGGAAACAAGTAATAAGTGATGTGCCAAATCTAGTCACGGGGGTCTATGCAAGTTCCTTTGATTAGTGAATCACCTCATCAAGTTCATAAGGGCATGTAGTTATGAATGTAAGCATTGATGGCCGTGCTCTTCTTTTAGAGCAGTCATGACTTTTGGAATATGCTTTCCAATATCTTCCAACATGAGACCGATGCAATATGTGATCAGTGTAATTTGCAGCACATGGAGTCCAAAAAAGACGTCTCTTAGCCATTGTGACTTTCCTACATTAATAAATTTTTGTAAAAATGAAATTAGAAATTTGAAGTGAAAAAAATAAATAAATTAAGACATTAGAAATATAAGTAAAGAACATATTCTTAAATTCTTATTTTCTTACCCGCCTTAACATAATTGGGTACATTGTCCGTCACCACTTAGACCATATTTTCCTATCCAACTTCCTCTACCATATCATGAAGAACCGTATGCAAAAGGTTTGCATCCTTTATAACTTCAAAGACATCTATTGATCTAATAAAGATCAAACCTTTTGGAGAGTTTGACAAGAAAGTTGACAATATCCTTTTTTGGACGGTTGTATGATGCCATCCATCAAATAAGATTAAGATGGAACAACCCTCGTGTGCCCATTCTTCTTATGCTCTGCCATTTCCTTTGCAGTCTCCTTCACTTATTTCTTGAGGAAATGAACTCTCAATTCATACATGGAAGGTGGTTTCAATCCTGGTTCTAATTGACCAATAGGTTTAAACATATAGAAAAACTCAAGTGTGGCCCCATAAAAAGAAATCTTGCCATCATAAAACCATCTTAGCAATGTCTCTATGAGCCTTTTCTCTTAGCTCTTTTCTACATAGCTCATTGATTGTTTTTTTGTCTCCCTTGGTCCTTTCTAGCTTTGACAACATCATTGAGATTAGGAGTGAAAGACATATCTAATGGACCTTTTTGACTTGGTTTCTTAGAAGCCATGCTATTACTGTCTTTTGACCCACCGCTTGATAATTTTTCACTTAGAGGATTCATCTCAACACATTAGTCATCTCATCACCATCAGAGTAGTCTTGTGGCATTTGTCCAGACATACTGTAAGCCTCCTTGGTGGACTTTTTTAAGCTCGTTGTAGTCTTATTATTTTTTTTTAAAATATGCTCGGCGACTTTTTTACAACCCACTGTGTTTTGACATCCACCGGCTAGATGATGTTTAAGCTAGTAGACTCCCCCCATGGTCCTCACTCCACAAAAGTTATAATGAAAATTATGCTTGTTGGTGTTATTTTGTGCGCCACACTTCCTTCTCGGGTCTACGGATTTAGAAGAGGCTGAGCCTGATGCATTAGCGGATGGATCGTCCCTTGAAACCAACAATCAACACAAGAACACAAGAATTGAATTCACTAGAATCATCTCAAAAAAAAAAAAAACTATTAAGTTAAAACAATACTCAAACACCTCACAAGTTACCACAAACTAAAACACACTCAAAAAAAAACCCAAACAGGTCCACATAAAAGGGCACCTTTCAGCAACTTTTGCTCAGCAGTCAACTAAAACTCTACTAAGTCAGAGAAAGAGAGAAATGAAGCTTCAAGGCTCGAGCACCGGCAGAAAAAAAAAAGAAGCCAGAACTGGGGTTCCAAGAAGACAGAGAAAGAGAAAGAAAAACAGAAGAAACAAAAGAAAAAGAAGTCCATACTGGAGTTCAAAAAACAGAGGAGTGAGAAGGAAGAACGAAGGATGAAGAAGAAACCATACTTGCGCTGGCTAGGGTTTGGGCAGTCGAGCGGACAGCAGCAGCAGTTCGGACTTGGGAGCAGCTGGGGAAGGCCGTAAGGGTCGAATAAAGGGGGTAAGCTGTCGACTAAATGAAAAAAGAACAGTTTATCTTTTTAAAAACCAAACGGTGCATGCTTCATGCACCTCGCTCCTGACCAAAAGCCCAAAAAAGCGCGCCCCTCCTGTCGCTATTGGAATGGCTGCACTTGACCTCATCTAAGCACAAAGGTAATCGCCTTGGGCTTTTTGCGCGCTTTTTAAACTACGTTAAGTGGTAACTGAATTCCCTTGCATCTTTGAAGAGAGATTCTGGAGGACTCCAATATATTGGTATATAGCTGGAAAATGTGTATTTAGGATTAAAAAACCTTCGGAAAGCGGCTTCATTTGATGTACTGGGAAGAAGTTCCTGTCTAGTAGGATGTGGAGTCTTCCTTATCACCAAAAAAAAAAAAAAAGTAGGATGTTGAGTCTTGGCGTTAGAACCCATATATTATGATGAAGCTGTCAAGCAAAAGTAGCTTTTGCGGTGGTTCGTTGTAAGAAGGCATCATGGAAAAATGCATTCAATGTGAACTATGGTCTCAAGAGGTTTTGTTAGCGGAATTAGTATATTTCATCCTCACATGATGTAAATATATGGAAGTCTTGTGGTCGATGGTATAGGCCGTTAGTCATATATTTATATATGTGTGTGTGTGTGTATATATGTTCACACGCGACCATACATACATACATACGTACATACATATATATATATATGTAGACACACACACACACACACATATATATATATATATATATATATATATATATATATGTGTCTACATGTGTGTGGACACACACACACACACACACACATACACACACACACACGTGTGTGTGTGTGTGTGTACATATATATCTTAGATTAAAAAAGCTCGGGGCACACAAAAGCGCAAAGAGTCCTGGGCCCGGGGCATGGGCTTCAAGGTTAAGGCGCAGGCTTTTTGGAGATTAGGCGCACTTTTACTCAAAAATGCTTGAAAATCATTTCCAAACCATATTTTGACAAATATGTTAATGATAATATTAAACAAGTGATTAGACATCACAACGGACCATACTATAATATCTTGTATTGGATTGATCATTTCTAAAGGCATTTTAGGAAGGAGAGGGGAAAAAAAGGAAAGAAACAATATTTAACAATATATTAGGACAGAAGAGGAGCATATTCTTTAATCCTTCTTTACATATTATGGCGGCACCATACTTCTCATTTAGAGAGAGGGAAAGGCCGGCATAGATCGGCAACCGGAAAAGTCTGAGAAAAGATCGGTCAACTCCGTCTTTATTAGAACACTATACAAGCCTTCAACTATAGCTCAACCCTCCATCCAAAAATTAGGGTTTCTAAATTAGGGTTCTTCAGACTGTACTCAAAGCAATTGCATGCAATTAGATAAGATTTTCTATACAAACTTGAATAATATAGCAATGTAAGTGTCAATCTAAAGGTATGTTTTTCCATGGTGTGTGTTCTCTTTTAACTCTCTTCCTTGATATTTTTCCATAAAGCGCGGGCTTGGGTCGTTTTGAGCTTCGGTCTGAAGCGCAAAAAAGCACGGGCTTAAAGAATGGGATGCGCTTGACCCCTTGCAAGGAGCAAGGGGTTGGGCTTCGGGCTTTTGTGAGCCTAGGCGCGCCCAGGGCACACTTTTTTAAACAAATCTACACACGCACATATAATTATGCACACACACACTTGCATACCTATACGTGTGTGTGTGTGTGTGTGTGTGACTGTGTGTGTATGTGTTTCTGTATATATATACACACCCACACACACGTATGTATGTGTATACACTCACACACAAAAACATTCTATGTGTGTGTGTGTGTGTGTGTGTGTGTACATACATACATACATACATACATACATACATGCACACATGCACGCACATACACGCACACTGTGTGTGTGTGTACATATATATATGTATATCTATACATATAGATATACATATATGTATGTGTGGATATGTAAGTTCTTGCAAGTGCAAATGCAAGTAGGCATTGGTCTTCACAAACGGGTGGAGTGCGTTAGCCACCTTTTTCTTCTGTGGCCATGGGTCACCTTTGTTGGAATTCGACTTATTCATCCTGGAGATGCCATGATCTATCAAATTGAAATTACGGGAATTCTAATTGTGGTCTTCCCATGACAAGACAATGCATCTGAATGGTTTTGATATTGAGCATGTCGCATTTGGTCGTATTTTTGTTAATTGTCATGTTTCTCGTTGGAACGTCATTGATGACTATTTTGGAATAGAGACTTGATGTGGCATTGGCTGTGATGACCAATTGCATTCGAAACAAAGAATGGTTTTTATTTGTTCAATTTAATTTTGGTAATTTATTTGACATGTTGAATGTATTTTTAAAAAATTTATTTGTTGCAAACTTGGGTATGCTGTGATAACAGTGGAGTACATGATCACTCTTTCCTATTATAACTAAAAAGCATTGTTGGGTGAGTACATGATCACTCTTTCCTATTATAACTAAAAAGCATTGTTGGGTGAGTCTTTTGAAAAATTCCTGTGTAGACAACTGCACCGTGTCACGTAAGTTCTTTAGGATGCTTCTGTGATACTACAATTGTTGCTACGATTGGGAGTGAAACTAAATTTTGAATCCCCAGTTGATGAAGGGAGAAGAGTTGGAACTGAAGCATGGAACTTCGGAATTGGGTTCCTTTTGTAAGCTAGTGGTGCATATGGAAAGAAAGGAAAATGCGGATTGTTCAGACAGTTCAGTGTTAGATTGAGAGTTTAAATTGTCTTTTGAGTTTACACTGAGTTTAAATTGTCTTCCATGACATGATTTTTTTTTTTTGCCTCTCCTTTTGGTCATCGGTGATGCCACCTTGGTGTCCTGATATTTTCTTTATCATTTATAAAAGAAGGAAGGACAACATTTAGAGATTGGAGGTCTGAAGTAACTTTTGGCAGCCATATTGATTCTTAGCACAGTGAATTTAGTTATTTAAAATTTGGGATCACTAATGAAGCATGCCTATCATAGATTTCTGCCAATCATGATGCGACGGTGCTATGATTGTATCGTACTATGATGGTGATATAGAAGGAATTGTAAGTTGCAGCCCCCTCGGCCCCCAGGAACCAAAAGAAAAAAATGAAAAGAAAGAAATCGTTGATAATAAATTTGCTGCTTTATAGTCTATATTTCTGATTTCAATTTCATATGTGGATGCTTCATTTTATTGTCCAATGAACTTCTAAGTTTATTTTAGGCTGGATGAGCCCCTCGAAAATTGCAATTGCATAAAATATCATCTGATGCTGTGATGGTTCACGCATTTGTTATTGTTATTTCAGTACCTCATTTGTGGATGTTGTCTGTTGTAGGAGAAAGATAAGAACTGGACCAAACAGCAAGCCGAGTCAGTGGGGCTGATTCTGGAGAATAGTGACAGTGAAGAAGAAAGGGTTAATAAATGCAAGCAAAGAAAAGCTGTCTCCATGAGTCTGAAGAAACTTAAAGAGGTGATGCTTGCTACTGTTTAGTCCTTATTTGGAATTATTTTATGGATCAAGAGCTCGAGTTTTTTAAATGCTGGCAGCTACTTCACCTGTGTCTCTCTGACTGGCCAAGGGGCTGCATGCCTGCCTACCCTTATGCCACTGACTGCAGTCGTAGATTTCATGTTAGAATTTTTGTCTCTAATGTATATTCTTAATTCTGTCGGAATTGCAGGAGCTCAATATGCTGTTATCACGTCCCCTGCAACCTAAATCTTTTTCACATCGCTTTTTGGCTGGGGTAACGATTTGTTGTTTAATCCATCAAGTTTATGGCTCTACTGTATTGCTCTTAAATTTCTGCTGTTTGTGGGAATCGTTTTATATGCTAAAGAGCTTGCCATTAGTCCGTTAGTTGTGGTGGACTAACTACTCTAGCTAGGAGCTCAAGTGAAGTTTAGGTCAGGAGTAATTGTTTTCATGAGTAATCAAAATTTATATGAATGAGAATTGAGACATCAAGGGGGTGATACCAATGGATAAAAGGGGAAGGTACAATGATCATCATGCCCTCAAGATCTCATGCATAATTTCATCTAGAAAATCCAAAAGACACCTTTGTATCACAATTGAGCACTTGGCTCCAATTATACGACATCAGAAAATAGAGCTTGAAATCCTAAAGGGATGAAGCTTTGCCCTGGAAGATCCGTCAGTTCCTCTCTTTCTAGGTACACCAAATAGCCATAGGAACCAACTGCCAAATTAGAAGAAGTCAACTCTTCTTCAATCTTCTTCACACAATGAATACAACTTTGATATGACAAATACATTTTTGAACTGGGAGTAATTGTATTCTGATTTTGTAATAAGACTCTCCTTAATGTTAGTGACTGTGACTTGTGTGTTGTGGCTTACTAGTTGTGGAAGATTAGGGGGGAAAAAGTTCCTGATTTTAAGGAAAACTACAGAGATCATTTACAAAATAGATGTTTCTTGTGCAAAGGGGATCTTTAATCCACTGATCCTTACTTCTCCATTGCTTGTTTGCAAAATCTCAGTTGGAGTTAGCTCTGAGTTGTCTGGGCCATTCGTGACTTGGGAGGGCTGTTTGGAAGAGAAGTCCGTTTTATTATCATTGGAGCCATTCCGCATGTTATCTCTTGGACGGTTTGGTTGGACAAAATTGGGAGAATTTTCACTGGGCTTGAAGCTCCCCTTGAGTGCATTAAAGAAATTGGCTCAATACATAATTTTTTTTTGTTTTTTTAATTTTATTTTTTTTGCCCCTTGGTCATGCAGTTGATTTTACTCTTCTTCATTTTTATGGGTTGTAATTAGTTCTTCTGTTGAATGCTTGGTTAGTGTCCATTCCTTATGGATCTCATCCTCTTAATGAATGATTATATGTTACTTGGCTGCATTAAAAGAAAACAGAATAAACCACAGAAAATGTTCATTTGTTTCCGTCCATGCGTAAATCTGTCTGATTGCAAATTTTGTAGGCTGGTGTTTCGCCTGTCCTGCAGCATCAACTGGAACAATTGGCTCAGCAGAAATTGGGTAGTGACAAAAACAATGGAGCAAGCAAAAGGAAGTTTGTTGTTATAGGTCAGGATTGTGTTGAGCCACTCCAAGCACTCCGTAAGGCTGGTCCTGAGGTAATTTCTTATTTGGTTACTGTGGATGGTGCCATGGCTTGATTTGATATTAATACGGTCATGTCAATGTGCTTCTGATGGGGAAGTGTTTGTTATATATGTTGCACTGGGTTATCTTTCAGTTTGTTCTTCTGTAGTACTAGTATCTTTTTTGTGGTCTTTCATATTGCCTATCATCAAGTAATGATTTAGCGGGGTGGATGCCACCTTCCATACAAAAGAGTTGGGTTTGAATCCCACCAGTGGCATTGGAGTGTTTTCTGTTTTTTTGTTTTTTTTTGTTGATGAGCAATCAAAATGTTGTATTAAACAATTGTAAGGTAACGTCGTTGTAATTTTTATAATGGATTTGGTGATTCATTGCCCTTGTGTGATGTGATTTAGAGGACTTAAGCTTGTATGTTTTGTGGAGAGATTAAAATTTGCTTGGTCTACCATCAGTCCTGCTGATCTGACGTGTCACAAAATTACACACATTTCATGCATAATACAGGTTTTCCGACATATTATAGAAGCTGAAGCTTGAATTATAGCTGCCTTAAATTTTATGGACGCAAAAGTGCACTGTGACAGCAACTGTCAAAATAGTACTTATGGTGGACCAAGTGTTCTTCTTGCTATGGCTTTTTTTCCTCAGCAATGAATTCAGCTGTAGTGATCGTAAGATATATAGATTCTGGAAGGCACCGGTATGTGCCTCTCAACTCAAATTTTGAGGAATACATAAAGTTGATTGAAAACTCCAGTGGCATGGAGTTTTCCCCCTATTCTTACCTCTTACAGTTTTACACCTGTCCCATGCCTTCCCTTGTTAGGGTGTTCCTGTGAGATACGTATAATGTTCCATGCCTAGCATCAAGGATGACTTAGGGGAAGGAACCTTCTATACTGAAGAATCAGGCTTGACCCCGCTAATGGTGTGGGAGACTTTCCCCCATTCTTACCACCTTCCTCTGGCCCATGAATTAGTCGGAGTAATGACATATAGGGAGGTATCCCACCTTCTGTACAAAAGAGTAGATTCCCCCCCCCTCCAGATACATATCAGCTATGTAGTAGCTGTTCAACCTTCTACCCCCCCCCCCAAAAAAAAAGAAAACGGAGAAAACAGAGGAAAAATGTATTATTCTCTGATTGAAATCATGGCATTTCTTGTCAGTCATTTGCATCAGCATGATCAGTCACTGCTAGATTGTATTATTATGGATCTATAACGATTGTTTCTAGATTGTATTATTATGGATATGTAAGTCCTGCTCCTGAATGGTTCACAGTTGACTTCTTTCAATGAAGAAATGATGAATTTTCATTATTTGTAATAAATATTGGTTTCCTCAAGTATCCCATTAAGAATTGGCATAATAAAAACTCCAACTTTATTTGAGTTGTTTGATTGTTTTTATTTTTGTTACTGCACCTGGGATTCAGATTGGGAGGTAACTATTGTCAATTTGTTTTTTAGTTTGTCCTTCTTTATAATGATGATTTGTTTTTTGAAGTTCCGTGTAGATCTCGAAATTGATGTCTTAGTTCTTATGCTACCAGTCAGAAGCTCTTCCACATCTGTATTTAATAGCTGTTACACATCTGTTTTGTCTTTCCATTCTCTCACATTCAATATGGCCCCCATGTCCAGTTGCAACTGGATGTCAAATCACTTGCAGCGAAGCAAAGAAACGTAGAGAATCTGAGGAGAAAGAGAAGAGAAGCCAAAAAACGTATCTGCCGATCCCCCTTTTTGCTGGTTTTTCTCTGACGTTTTTGGTTATTAGCTGCCTAATTTTCATGTCCTTTTTATGGTATATGTAATTATTGGGGCTGCTATACTTAAGGACATCTGTTTCTACTTGTAGGTCAGAAAGAACAAAAGAGAAAGCAGAGAAAAAAGCTAAAAGAAGCGGCCAGTGAGTAGAAATCGGTTTTTGGTAAGAAACATTGTGCTGATCTCCCTATGCCCATTGTTCCCCCGCCGACCAAAAAAAGTGTATGCTGGTATTTGACGGATAATTTGACTGCCAATCTTGCCGCCAAGATAGATCTGCAGTTTTGGCTTGTATGTATCACACATTTAGGAAATGTAGGACAATTTACGCCGAGTTGTGCTATTGTTATCATTTGTTGATTCTTTGCAAAGGATATAAATTATAATAGATACGATTTCAATGATTTAATCTGGGTGAGTTGGATGTGGTTGGTAGGGTTTGAAAGGTGAGAGGTAAGATATTTTTTGCAAGCAACTTATCTACACGTCTTCTGATGCAATCGAGGAGCCTTTGGCTGCGTAGTGCCTGGTGCAAGCGATATTCTTACACCTAATCACATAAAGCTTATTCGGGCCTAAGATTATAATTTTGACAGCTAGCCTTTTTTTTTTGAGCACGTGTAATGCATTAAGGTCAGTTAGGTAAGATTTGATTCTATTTCTTTGGTTCTAACTTTTAAAGACTGTCTTACCAATTTTTAACTAAAATAGACAGGGTAAAAGTCCCTCTCAGCCGCTAGGGTTGTGGTAGGGCACCGTTTGTCTTGGGAGTCACGCAAGTTGGTATTTGTCGATCAGTGCCATTGCAGGAGTTGTCGGTGATTGCCGTGCTGTGGAGAGTTTGGTGATCGTGCTTGTGGTATGTGAATCCATGGCTGAAAAACTAGCGAAGGATTGGAAAAATCTCTAGCTTACTGAGGAGGCGGCTAAGGTTGCCAGGTCAAATGAGCCTGACGATGATGATGAATTCGGTGAACTCATTCTGCTGCTCCTTGCTGAGAAGCTTCTCATCGGTGAACTCATTCTGCTGCTCCTTGCTGAGAAGCTTCTCATCGGGAAGCCGTCTTCATTCGAGGCTATGAAACGTACCATGAATTTCATATGGAAGACAAAGGATGAGGTATCAATCCCGGAGGTGGAGCCAAATTTATTCGTCTTTCAATGCTTCAATGAGCTCGACAAGGAGTGTATTCTAGAGGGCAGGAGATACCTAGGGGTATTAAACCATCAGAATTATCCTTTCAAAAAATGCCATTCTGGGTTTTGAGTCTGTGATGTTCCCTTCGATAGAAGAAAGCCAAAGACTTTGAAGGAGATTGGAAAAGCCATAGGGATTACATAGATTATGTTGATTCTGATCCTTTAGGGTTAGAAAGTGCACTAGGTATTAGGTGGGAGTTGATGTCACTAGGCCTTTGTTGCGAGGAACTTTGATAGCAGTGGGGAAAGGGAGATCAAAACGGGGGGATTTTAAATAGGAAAGATTGCTAATTTTCTGCTTCTTTTGTGGGAAATTAGTGCACGTTGACAACGATCGTAGTAGCTCGGATGAAAATGAAACAAGGTGATTTATCAATATGGGGAGTGGCTGCGGGCAAGTCCAAAAAAGCGTCTATCGAGATCATTCAGAGCTGAACGTAAGATAGACAAGGCTTGGGTTGAGAATCTACAAACAGCACGTAAACTGGGGAAAATGAAGAAGAAAGATGTTGAACATGTTGTAACGCTTCTGCAGGGTGTTATGAGAAGAGCTTTAAACTTTGTTGAACCACCTAAGGTGCACATAGCTGAAGTAGTCAAGAATCAAAAGGCAAATAGTGGGTTGATGAAGGGTTAAGGAGCCTGCTGTTCCAACCGAAGTCTCGGGCCATAAGGACCCACTTGGTGAGCAAGGCACTCAAAGCCTCTAGCCGAGGTGCAATGTCAGGAAAGATGCCCGAACTTGTTGGAATTAATACCAATGCAGGGTATCTCGCTTCAACTAGTGACTACAGCACAGGAATTAACTACTCTAGCTCTGGCATTGCAAGCTAGGGAAGGCCCAAACTCGAAAGAAACAACTCTATCTGCCTTGGATGAGGGTTCTTTGACCTTCCATGTAGGGTAGGGTCGGGTGGGGGGATGGCGGAGGCTTACCAGGACCACAAAGGATGAAGGCAAGAGTGATCAGAGGGGTGCCGCTTTGATCAAGTGGAAGATGGGGGGAATTATGATGAGGAGATGTTGCATGTGCAAGTGGAGGGGACGAGGGCGAGGGAGGGGATATTGGATGATGGTGGAGGATTTATTTTTTCAGCGGAGGTTGGGAAAACCCGGCCTTGCCAGTCGCCATGAAAATTTTATGTTACAACTATCAAGGAAGTGGCAACCCTTGCAGTTCAGGCACTTCAAAATTGGAGTGGAAAATTATGCCTTGATATTGTTTCTCTCCGAGACAATTTTAGCAACTGATCGCATGAAGAGGCTTAGTTCTTTGTTTAGGATGAAACATGCTTTTGGGTGAGTTGTAGAGGTCGTTGTGGGGGTTTGGTGTTGTACTGGAGGGAGGGGGTGGAGTTTGTGCTCAAGTCCTACTCAAATCATCTCATGACATCATGGATGGAGCAGTTTTCAAGTTCAGGTTTCTCGGCATTTATGCGTGGGCGAAGGGCTAGAATAAATTCGAAATGTGGAATTTAATGAGAGGAAGAGCTCGAGATCCTACAGTTTAGACCATTGTTGGAGGACATTTCAATGAGATTTTATCAGTAGAGGAGAAGTAGGTTAGGGAACAAAGACTGATGAAAGCTTTCAGGGAGGCTATGGATGAATGCAATTCGAGGGACTTGGGTTATGTGGGGCATTGGTACACTTGGCAATGGGAAAGACTGAAGCCACCCGTGTATGGTAGCATTTGGACCGTTGCATTAGAAATGATGATTGGCCCGCTCTTTTTTCATATGCCTGGGTTGAACATCTGCTACGCTTCGGTTCTAATCATGCACCTAATACACAAATTGGAAGGAGCGTATTTATTAGAGGAACAAAAAATCCTTTAAATTTGAAAAACGTTGGTTGGACAATAAGGAGTGTGAATGGATGGTATGCGAGAGCTAGCGTAGAGGAGGTCCATGAAACCCTATGCATAAAATCATGGCATGTGCAACTAGTTTGAGAGAGTGGGTGAGGCAACCTTTGATAACATGAAAGGTGATTTAGTGAGAAATGAGAAGCTTAAGACAGTTCAAAGCTTGCTAGTGACTTAGGCTAATATTGATTGATAGATGCATTTTATTGGAGTCGAAGCTCGATGACCTGTATCATCAAAAAGAGGCGTTTTGGTATGTGAGAGCTAGGGCATCATAGCTGAAGGATGGGGACCGAAACACCCCGTACTTCCATCATAAAACTGCGTAGAGAAGACATCAGAATACAATAAGGGTATTTGAAGAGCGACGATGGTTCCTGTGTGACGGAGGAGGATGACATTACTGAGACGGTAATTGGGTTCTATAAGAGGCTCTTCACAGTTGGTGGTTATGTTGATTTTGTGGCGGCCATGGATGGGTTATGGACAATGCTGACAAGTGAGATGAACGAGCTCTTGCTGCGACCTTACACTGTGGAGGAGATACGGGCTACTTTTCCAAATGCACCCCACAAAAGGCCCGCAAGTGGATGGTATGCATGCCCCTTTCTTTCAAGCAGTTTGGCATATTTTGGTCTAGATATGGTGTCTTTTGTCTTGTTTGTGCTAAACGGGAATGGTTGTTCCTATCGACTAAACAAAACATTGGTAGCCCTAATCCCTAAAACCAAGAGTCTGAGGAAGATGACTAATTTTCACCCAATTAGTCTTTGTAATTTATTGTATAAAATTATCTCTAAGATTGTGGTGAATAGGCTTAAGTTGGTCCTACCAAGCATATTGTTGAAAATTAGAGTGCTTTTTTACCGGGATATCTAGTTACAGACAATGTCCTAGTGGCCTTAGAAATCAAGGTCTACTAGCAGGAGCGGAACCATGGCTCTGAAGCTTGATATGTGCAAAGCCTATGACAGGGTTAAGTGGCCTTTCCTGAAAGCAATTCTGCTGAGACTGGGGTTTGCGGGAGCTTAGGTTGAGATGGTGGTGAGTGTATCACTACTGTTTCTTACTCTTTTATTATTAATGGTGAACCTTGTGGCAATGTAGTTCTCTCATGGGGGTTGCGATCTCACTTTATCTCTTTATTCTGGTAATAGAAGCCTTTTCAGGTATGATCCAGTCAGCTCTAGGTAGAGGGGAATTACACGGAACCAAGGCTAGCAGAAAGGGGCCAATCATATCGCACTTGTTTTTTGTTGATGACAGTCTACTTTTTACTGGAGCCAACTGAGAAGAATGCTCCAAGATAGTTGAAATTATCAACCGCTATGAGGGGGCATCAGGCTAAAAAGTCAATTTTAAAAAATTAGAGGTCTCTTTAGCAAGGGGGTGACTGTTACTAAGTAAGAAGATTTAGTGAATCTGCTTGGAAATGAGAAGGGTTGACAAGAACAACAAGTATCTTGGCGCTCTTACTGCCTTCGGTTGATCCAAGAAAGAGATTTTCAGGGCATCAAAGGATAGAATGTGGAAAAGGGTAAAGGGTTGGGAGGAGAAGTTTCTTTCTAGGGCAGGGAAGGAGATACTCATTAAGTCGGTCATTCAAGCAATTCCAACCTACTTGATAGTATTGTCAAGCTCCCTAGCGCCACATTGATTGAGGATATTCATCAACTTTGTGCATGGTTCTAGCGGGGCCTGGCGGATGGGAAGCGCAAGATCCATTGGAAATCCTGGGATGAATTATGCAAGCCAAAGTGTCGAGGGGGAACGGGGTTTAGAATAATGGATGTCTTTAATAATACCTTGTTGGCTAAGTAAGGGTGGAGGCTTGTGAATGGCACAGGTTCTCAAGGCAAAGGGCTACCCTAACCATGACTTCCTTGGCTCTTACATTGGTCATGCGCCTAGTTTTTCATGGAGGGGAATCTAGTCCACCAAGAACCTACTCATGGATGGACTCATGTGGTGTGCAGGCAATGGAGACTCCATTAAGGTGTGGAGTGATCGCTTGGATGATTGCATGTGAAGGGAAACTAGCCACGACGGAGGTAAGGCATGGCTACACTGCTTTATGAGTGAGGGACTTAATAGATGATGACACTTGCAAGTGGTAGATGGATTAGGTCATGGAGAATTCTACTGAAAGGGATCAAAAACTTATTCTCTCAAATCCTCTTAGTGATCGACGGACACTTGATGTCTTATCGTGGGGTTTTTCGGATGATGGGTTTATTTTGTGAGATCAGCGTACTTATTTGGTATGTTAATTGATTTTAATGATTTAAGAGGTGGTGGCCTTTAATTTTTGAAGCAAAGGGGTTCCCTAAGGTTAGGTCATTTTGGCGCTGTTTTTGTTCATATTCGTTTCCTACAAATGATAAAACCTGATAGTGTGGCCAAAAAAAAAACTTTCATAAACAAATGATAAATTCAATAATAAAAATGATATATGCAACAATATTTCAATTTAAAAAATAATAGTTAGAATGCATTTTATATGAATTTGCACCAAACTTGTGATCTTAAAATGAGATTTCATCTACTCGTATTAATCTTCTTATCAAGAATTTTAATGCTTCTAAATGACTTTGTTAATTGTTCAAGCACACTATGTACTTGCATTTTTGCATTTTATGTTTCTGGACGATCTTACTAACTAATTATTGAAGAGCACTATTGACCGATATCTTTGTAGTTTCTTCTATCAATATCTATAAACTAATATCCAATGTTTATTATGTGCTCCTTTTCCATTCAATATGAGATTAGGTCCCTGCTTGCTAAGATTGACTCTTTGGAGGATGAGGTGGAAGAGAGGAGGCTGGAGCATGCAGAGTTTGCCACCAAGTGTAGGGAGTTGGATGATGAACTTTCTAGAGTGAAAAGAGATGTTGAGTCCCGGAAAAATCAGTTAGCTTTAGCAAATGAATCAAAGAAGGCTGCTAAACAGGAGCTCCAGAAGAACAATTCCAAGGGGGAAGAAGTGGAGTCACAACTTCAAGCTGTACAGGCCAATGCTACATCCTTGATCACTCAAACAAGTTTATTGTAGCAGGAGTTAGAGAAGGAAGGAGGCTATCCACTAAGTTTGCAGCCAATTGTAGACAGTTGGAGGAGAAGCTTTCGAGAATGAAACATGACTTGCAGCTTGCCCCTCTTATGAAAGAGGAGCTGAATATACAATAGGTTTGTTATTTCCTACAAATTTGATAATGTTGAACTTAAATGGACCAGAAGCTATCAGCTAGAGTTTGATGCTAGAATATCATTGTGCTGAACTTTGATAAGGTCATTTCCTTTTAAAAACATGCAGATTAGTTAAAGGCTATTATGAAGTAGTAATTTGTTAGTTAAATAAATCATGAAAGTGGTCTCAGACTCGGACTCTCATCGAAGATCTAACAAATTGTTGGGTAAATTTATTATGACCTTGCTAACCCCATGAACTGACTTGCTGGTATATCTTGGCCCTTGCAACTTGGGAGTAGATGTGACTGGCAGAGCGTCTGTGTAGCAATTTTCATTCAAGTAGCTTTAAGCAATATAAATATATGTAATTTGGACCAATTTCTTGTTCATATTATTTCATACATCACTAACATACAAAGGGCAATAATCGGAAGGTACAGTTGTAGGATGAGATAACAACTCAGAAAAATTAACTCGTATCACAACAAGGCTCAGTTAACATAGGATAGGTACAAGTCAGAAATTCAACTTAGAAATTAACATCCACTAAACCTAGAAAAATTTCTCAAAGATTCATCAATATGATATAATATCAACTAAACCTAGAATTAACTGATCCACCAAATCATCCTTATTATATAACACGAAATACATATCAAAATCTCTATTTAAATTTCTCAAAGATTCATCAATCTCTACTTAATTTTCAGTGTCCCAAATGGAAAAAAAAAAAAGCAATTTCGGTCCAAAATTCAACAACAGAGTCGAGACAGAGTGCCAAAGATTCAAGGCAGAGTGCGAATTTGTGAGGAATTTCTCAAACAATTTTGCTTTGCTATACCATACTATGTCAAGATGGAGAAAATTACCTAATTAGTTCACAAATTCAATGCCAGTTCACTGTCACAGAGCCGAGACAGAGTGCAACTGCATGAGGAAGGTCGAGTGAGGGAAGGGCGACACAACCAAGCCAGAACCACCAGTCGGTGTTGCTTGGAACTGAGCGAAGGGCGATGAAGGCCTCGGGTGATGAAGTATGGGTGGGTGATAAGCAAGATGAGCGTGATCTGTGAAGAAATGAGTGTATGGCGTAAAGAAGATTAAGAGGCCAGTTTCTCTGCTTCTCATTAGTTTAATTAGCTAGGTTAATTGTACACCTCCTTTTCCCATTTTTTTCTGAAAGGCACTTTTAAAATCTAGCCAAACTTACTTTTGCGTTTTTAAATGAAATTTTATGGGGTCTCATAAATAATAAAAGCCCATTTTCTTGTTTATAAAAAACTTTTATGATAATAATGATAATTGTAATAATAGTATGATCATTATGGGATTTTATGTCTATTTTAGGCTTTCGTTTTTAATTTCTAAGGATGTTTGCTAGTTATTTGTTTTTTCTTATTTGCTAATTTTACAAGATTTTTAGTTCATTTAATTTTTATATCTTCTTATGTTTAGTAACAACATGTTATTGCGATAAAAGGGCTACAAAATTAGCAACAATCAGGATCATTGCCGTAAAAACACTCACCAATTTGTAATGACATAATTTGTTGCAATAGAAAGGTTTCAACATATGCAACGACAACCATCGTTGCCATACAAAGGCTTCAATTTTGGCAGCAAGATTTGGTAAAAACATTTCACTATCGTTGCACTATATATTTTAGGCAACAACTACTGCTATGTTGTTGCCAAAGCTTGTTGCAAAAAAGGCATTTTCTTGTAGTGTGTGATTCATTAGGTTCACTACTCACTATGGATTTCTCTACCTACTTGAAGCCCTCTCAAGCTATCTCATCTAACCCTCCAGCTTCTCAGCCTTCCTCATCTCAGCCTACCCCATCTGATCGTACACCATCTTAGCCTACCCTAACTGACCCTACACCATCTCAGCCTATCCCAACTGACCCAATACCACTTCAGGCAACCTCTTGTGAACATATACCTTCTTAGCCTACACCATCTGAGCCAACTGCTACTGAAAAAGATGTGTCCCATCGTCATCTCAGTTGGGATCTTCTTTTAAAACTGGAAAAACTAAAGGACAGTTCTCTAAATCTAACAAAAGAGCTGAGCCTTCCTTAAATGATATTGATGTTGCTTTGGGAGGGCCAGAGCGTTATAATCTAAGAGGGATGAGTTAACCAACAACAATAGATGATTATGATGCTGCCAATAGTGGTGATACTGATGAGGATGATGCTAACACCGAGGAGGTATAATGAATATGGTGATAGTGACATAGAGGATGTTAATAATCCTTCAGTGGACAATGAGATCCCAAGGCACATACACACTGGTAATGTTGATGATGATGGAAATCCTTACTTCAATTTATGGAGTAAGATGTACCAAAATAGTAACATGTGAGCAAGGAATCCTGATAGGTCTATATTAGTTGCAGTAGGAGATATTTTTATTGACAAGGAGCAGTGGAGTAATGTCATTAGAGAGTTTTCTATTCAAGAGGGTTTTTGCTTGCAAAAGATTAAGAATGAAAAGTGCAGGCACACAGCTGGATATAAGAATGAAAACTGTGATTGGAAGATGAATTGTAATAGAATAATTGATGGTGTGACATGGTAAGTGAAATCATTGAAGGGCAGTCATTCATGTCCTAAATTACAACATAATAGGATGGCTGCATGTCATTTGGTTGCTAATACATTCCTAATAGATTTCAAGGCCAACCTCACTATGGATTTGAAAGCAATGCAAGAGATATTGATAGAGAGACATGGTTTGGGCATTCCTATTCTCACATGTTAGAGAGCAAAGAAAAGGTTGAAAGAACGGATTGAGTTAAATAAGGAGGAATCATATGCAAGACTTCCAAAGTATATTGAGGTCATCAAGCAGAAAAATCTAGGCATAGTTGCTTCATTTATTACACAAGGGCCTCTAGATGCACCTACATTCAAGAGATTGTTTATATCATTTGAGGCTATGATAACTAGTTTCAAAAGGGGGTGTAGGCCCTTAATAGGAGTTGATGGTAGTTTCCTCAAAGGACCTTATAAAGGAGTGCTATAACTGCCATGGCTTTGGATGCAAATAATGGTTATTTCCCACTTACTTATGGAGTTGTGGAACAAGAGGATTTCAATAATTGGGTTTATTTTTTCAGAGCATTAAGAATCTGCCTAAATGGATTTGTCCAAGCCAACATTCATTTCAGACAGACACAAGGCAAATTTTAGTGCTTAATTTCAGTGAATAACATTTATTTCTCATGCTTACTATAGATTTCTGAATAGGTTTTAATCAAGGGAATGGTCGAGATATTCCTAGAAAGCAAGAGGAGAATCTACGATATGCACTACAACAAAAATTTCAACAATGATTACCCAGGTAATTTATCAATACTCATGTAATGTACTTGACTTCATTTAATAGCATCTAACATCGGGGTCTGTGGTGTGCTGTGACTGTGTCAATTACTATAGGTGCAACATTGCACATGCTCTTCTGGATAGCTTGTAATGCTTACATAAAGCAAGTCTAGAAACAGATTATGGAAGCTATTAAGAGAGAATTAAAAGAGGCTTATGAGTGACTACTTGATGAACTAGTTGAACACTGGGCTAGGTATACTTTTGATCCTGAGTTGAAATGCCATGGTAATACTATAAATTTTATAGAGAGTTTTAATAGCAAAATTGAGAAATATATATATAAGACAATCTTCTCTTTATTGGAAGCTGTTAGGAGGAAGTTTATGCAAATAATTGCAAATAGATCTGTGATATCTAAGGACTGGAAGGGTAAGGTTGTTCCTAGGGTAAAGTTGTTTCCAGTAAAGGCTGAGAAAGAAAGTAGGGCATATAGATTAACCTTAGCTAGAAGAAGGAGGTTTTGGAAGGGCTAACTCACTTTACAATTGACCTTAATACATTTCATTGTTATTGCCTGGTTTAGGATATATCTGGCATACCTTACAAATATGTTGTAAGTGTATTCTAAGTGAGAGACTAGACATGCAGTCCTATGTGAATAAGGCATACACTGTTGAGAAGTACAAGCAAACTTATGATGTTTATATACAGCCTATCCCTAAACCCATTTTCTGGGATGAAAGAGACTGCATTAAGATAGGACCACCCCTTATTGACATCAAAAGGGACAGGCCTCAAACTAAAAGGAGGAGAGATATAACTGAGAGAAGGAAAGTAGTTAGGTAGAAGCATCACCCTTAAATGTAGCAACTACAAACAGTTTTATCATAACAAAAGGAGCCACAAAATCGATGCTGTGCTTGAGATATTGAATGGCAAAGATAGGCCAAGCTACAAAGAGAAACAAGGAAACAGGAAGGTTGGAAGGCCTAGGAAAGAGGAACCCCTAGCAAAGAAATCAAAGACATCCCACCAACATTCCTCTTCACAGGCAGGCTCTCAAGCTTCCTCCTCAAAAGAATCAAGTCAACCTTTCTCTTCAAAAAAAAAAAAAAATCAAATCAGCCTTACTCCTCAAAGAAATCAAGTGTTCCTTCTTCCTCTAAAAAAGCACCTATAGCTGGGTCTTCAATGCCAACAAGACAACTTAGATCTTCAATGTAAGGCAGTTAACTTTCCTCTTCCCAAAGCCCTGCATCTTGAGGTATATACAAATTGCTTCTTTCTTCATCGGTTAGGTTTTTTTTTCCTTAAATGTTTAATATATATTTTTTTATGATGCTTGATAAGGTTGCTGTTGTGCTATGCTGTGCTGTGCTTTGCTGTTTTGTGCTGTGGTGGAGATATGGGTGCTGTCTTTGCCTTCTTTGTTGAATCTGTGCTGTAGATATGGGTTCTGTACTAATTATTTTTGGTGTTTCTGGACCAATGCAATCATGCATTTAGTGAGGCAAATTGATAATGCCCCCACATCCTTTTGGTGTTGGCTATCAAACTTTGACTTAAGAATATTTTCCACTCTAATTTATGCTGTTAGTAGTTATATGATACTTGGTTGTATACAGACCATAACTCCTTTAAATGATTTATGCTATTACTAGTTTGTTGATGGAAACTGAACTTGTTTATGAATTATATATTAGGGCAATGCTTTTCAAGTGTGATTTAGGAGAGCTAAACTTGCTTTTTATGA
The DNA here is from genome assembly GCA_029747015.1 of Carnegiea gigantea. NCBI lineage: Eukaryota > Viridiplantae > Streptophyta > Magnoliopsida > Caryophyllales > Cactaceae > Carnegiea > Carnegiea gigantea. Next base: position 82,233 of record JAKOGI010001229.1, read on the forward strand.
TTTAGGTGATGGTAGTTTGGATTAAAAAGAGATGTCTTCCATTAACAACGACTTTAAAGGTTACAACTTATAACTCGATTAAGGGCAAAATGACTAGCTGACAATCACATTTTTTCCCACCTGCATTTCATTTAGTAGCAAGCATTACAACTATTGCAATCATCACCACAATCAAAACTAAGACTCTCCCATTGATGTCTTGAACCACTTTTTTGAGGTCCCTTAGTTGCTCTATCATCATCATCGTCATCCTGTTAGCATCATTTCCATTTGCCACTCTGTCTCGTTCATCAACTGGGATTGCCCACTTTATGAATTTACCACACTAAGGGCATTTGTAAAATAACCTTTTGGGATTATCACGAGACCTTGACAATTCGATATCTCCACGCCTTCGACAGGTTAGGCAATTGACCTCCATATCGTACTGAAAGTAACCTCCTCTTGATCCTTCGCAACTACATGAGCTATACATTTTTTAAAAAAAAAATTCCACCCTTGATATTAAATTTCCTACAAATTTAGGGAACCTAAAAATTAATCACAAAAAGTAAATAATTGTCTAAATAAGTAATTTACAAAATATAAAGCTGACAATGAAAGAATAATCCATCACAACAAACTAATTTAAAAATACAAAGTAGTTCATAAAATTAAGAAAAGTAAAATATAAAAAATTTGCAACTAGATGAGCTATATATGATATTAAATTTCCTACAAATTTAGAAAACCCAAAAATTAATCACAAAAACCAAATAATTGTCCAAATAAGCAATTTACAAAATACAAAGCTAACAATGAAATGATAATCCATCACAACATACTAATTTTAAAATACAAAGCATTTCATAAAATTAGGAAAAGTAAAATACAAAAGATTTAGAACTCACCTTCAATGGAGTTCCCTGGAGCAGCAAGAAATATGGTAAAAGAAGAGAGCGTGGAGAGAGGGGATAATGGCTAAGAGAGATAATAAATGGATTTCCTTAAGGGTTTAAGTAAAATAATATGGGACCCAATTTCAAAGAAAAGTACAGTTGAGGCAACAACCATATTTAGTCAACACATAAAAACAGTTACAAGTGAGGGCATTTATGTCCAATCATATGCCACGTCACTTTCCGTTTGGATTTCAAACTTTTTCATTGGATTTGGATCCCACAAATATTAACTCAAACCTTGATGGATCCAGAAATATTTACCCAAATTTAATGGTCAGAAAAATATTAACCCCTACCTCAATGGACCCATATGCAAATTTTTCTTGAAAAATGCTTTGGTTGAAACTTATGACACTTTATTAAAAAAAAGAAGTTAATTAAAATGTCCAAGATGGCATAGCATAAATTCTTGATTAAAATTGTTCATGCTTCATTTAAAATTTAGCTATGCTAATTGTCCTTAATAGTCAGTGAATTACCTAATATCTTGATTAGGTTGATCAAATTAATCCTAATTCAGTTAACTTATTTTCTTGCTGATTAACATATGTTTAACAATTAAAAATTGAGACTAATTTGTGCTATTCACTACATTACAACTGGTATTTTGTTGGAAGCATAAAAAAACATTTCAAATACATTCTAAATTGAGAAATGACTGAAATTTGCTCCATAAAAGGGCTACCTATAGTCAACTCTGCCCAAATGGAAAGTTGCCAAAATCAAACTTAAAATAAGCTAAGTCGCCTTATCAAATGAAGAAAGGAAATGCCTAAGATATTAAATGAAGATAAAAGCTTGCCTCCTGGAGCCATATAAATCTAAGATTTGACACAATAGTTGTTGAGACAGAGAGCAATGATCAAGGTCCTTGAGCCAACTACTAGGTGTTAGAGAGAAAGCTTTGACAAAATATTCTAAAGTCTCAATTGGCTATATCCTTAAGCTTCAATGGGTCCTTTAAAGAATAAATATTATAAATAGAGACCTAAATAAAGGAGTGAAGAATCCAACACACAACACAAATGCTTGACTTCTACTCTTTGGGTTCAATGTACTCTTGAGAGCTTAATTTGAAACTCTTTGTAATCTTTGTACATACTTTGATACTTGTGAGAGGAGGGGGTTGAGAGAACACAGCTTGTAAGAAAGAGAAGTTGAATAGGGCGCAGTCCTACCTAAGTAGAACATAGGCAAAATCACTTCGAGAAGAGCTTGAAAAGTGTGTTGTCAAGGGACTAGGGTAGACTCTTGAGCTTGGATCTCAAGGAGATCAATACAACTCGATTCAATCTTAAGGAAGGATTCCTTAGGTGGTGCCTAGCCAAAGTTAGCTAAGTGAACATGGTTAAAAAACACAGTGTCCTTTATTTCTTGCATTGTGTATTTTACTCAGTGTCATTGATCTGTACATTTAGTGTCATTGAGTTTACTGCATCATATCTTGCATTGTGTTTGAGTTTTTATTTGTGATTTTTTTTTGGTCACCCTATTCATCCCCTCTAAGGTGACTTGACTTACTTGGGACTAATAGTTGGTATCAAAGTTAGTTTTACCTCTAGTGATTTAACTCTCAGGTGAGTAAAGATCGATGCCATTCATAGCAATATTTGAAATTGATCTAGTAGATCACCACTATTTTACAGTACTAATTTTGCTCATTGGAGCATATTAATATAGATATTTCTATGGGATCCAAACTGTCAACTATAGAACATTATGTCCAAGGCTTCTATCAAGTTAACACTTACTATAGAAATTGAAGTCTTAGAGAAGCTTGTCGATCAATGCACTCTTGAAGATCACCAAAGAGTTCAGAAGAATTCAAGATTGTATTGTGCTTTGGATACTAAGGAGTTTGACTCAGTCTCAGCATGTGAAATCCCCAAAGAAGTACAAAATACCTTAGTGATCACCTATGAAGGAACAAGCCAAGTAACATAGGCCATGTTTGATAAAGAGCTTTTTGGGTGCAAAAAGAGCTTTTTGGAGCATTAGCTGTTTGACTCTGGTCAAAAAACTCTTTGAAGTGTTTGGTTGATTAGCTTTTTGGACTAGCTTTTTATATCCAAAAAGCTCTTTTATAAAAAGCTATTTAGGATAGCTTTTTCAAAGAGGTTTTTGATGTTTGCTATTACAATGACCATACTAACCTTATAATTTGGACAAATTTACATTAAATGTCATTCACAAATGATATTCCTGAATATTGGATACTTATCTTTAAATTTTTCAATTTATTTTTTTCCTCTTTTGGGACAAGAGTTGTGGATGGTCATGATGTTGAAGATAGTGCTTTTAATTTTAAGGTTTTTTAAATTTAACAAATAATTTATGTCAGTTAGTCTTACATGATATATAAATATTTTTATGTCACATGATTTTAATTGCCATTAAAAAAGAAAACATTTAACATTAAAAAGATATTTTGATAATGAGTACTAAAATTAGGAAAAAGTATAAATGTAATTGTATATATCACATAATCTTAATTCATAATTCATATCGAAAAGAAAAATAAACATCCAATGAAAAATTATTTTGTTATAAAAATAATGAAATTGAGTAATGGGCATCAGTGGAATTTTATCAGATAGCTTTGTTAGAAACAGTTAATTTTACCAAACACTTTTTTCACAAACAGCTAATGCAATCAGCTAAGTCAAACAGCTAATGCAATCAACTAACAGTAAACAGCTAGCAGTTGATTGCCAAACATGGCTGTAGTCTAAAATCGACATCTATGTACACCGAACAGAGATACTCAAAATGCTCCCGAACGAAGGTGTCGAGAATGTGTGCACAAATTCACTAATATCATCAACAACTACCTTGGAAGGATCTACTCAAATGAAGAGATGGTCAAGAAACCACTAAAAAGTTGCCTACGGAACAAATGGGAGTCAAGGTCTCGATCATTCAATAGGAACAAAATTTGAAGACCTTGGAGCTAGATCATCTAGTAGGAAAACCCTTGCCCTATGAGATCCACCTCTTGGAGGAACCTGAAGAACCATTAAATAAAGGTGTAACAGTTTAATCCATAATGAAGGCCTCTAAATGTCAAGATGATGAATCAAGTGAAGATGAACCTAAAGAAGCAATAATAATGTCAGCCAAAAACTTCCACAAAATGCTCAAAAAGCAAACTATTGGCTTGAACAAGCTGCAAAAGAATCCTCCTCAAAAGGCTACAAAGGCAACAAAATCTTCCCCTTAAAACCTTGTCACTAGCTCCACTGTTTGCTTATGTTGTGGACAACTAGGGCACATGATGAAGGATTGTCCAACCTTGAAAAAGAAACTTAAAAAGAAAAAGCTCAAGGGCAATGGCAAAAGGGTTACGTTTACTAGATGGATTGTCAATGACACCAGTGACATTGAACGTGATGAGGAAGAACTAACAAATTTATGCCTTATGGCCGAAGGCAAGGAAGATGGAGAAAAGGAAGAATCCAAAGAACATTGTGAATAAGTTTAAGTACATCTAGAGGCACCTCAACCAAGCAGGTAAGACTGCTCTTCTCTAAAAAGTCTAGAGATAATGTGATTGAAATTATCATGCATGAAGTGAGTTCAAAAAAAGAGTATCTATCTAAAATCAAGTCTCTAAGTGATGACGTTGAACTTTTAACATATGAGAAAGAACGTTTTCCAGATAAAACTTCTTAATATTTTGAAAAATGCAATTCTCTGAAAAACCTATGCAAGGACTCTGAAAAGGAGATCAAATGTCTACAGAAGAGTCTCTAATATGGAAGGAAGAAAATCAGCTTACTTACAATTCTAGCAATGATTTTCTTAATAAAGTTCATATTACTAAAAAAGAGATTGGTTGCTTAAAAAAATCAAAATGAAGATCATCAAATATTTGTTTCAAAGTACACCACGAGACAAGAGAGCTTAGGTGGATCACTTGGATTTTAATGCACATTCTTTAACAGAGATGTAAGCATTGCGAATTTTTAAGTGGGTAGATATGCCGCTAAGTGAATTTAGCTAACAACGTCAATAATAGTGACACATGTATACACATATTTATATGTTAGAGAGTTAATGGTAAGTGTTTTTGATGGAATTACATGATAGTCCATGGCTGCATTTCTTTTCCTTCAAAATTCAAATTAGCATCTTGATATGAAGGAGGGGAAAAAAACTAGAGTTCATTTGGATTGACTTATGTTTACCTAGCTACATGCTGGGTTAGGAGCAAAATTGTTGGTTGAGGGATAGTGTTGGCTTCGTGCTCGTAAGATAAAAAATAGGAAAAAAGGAGATTAATTTGGTGGGGGAAAAAAGAGAGAGGAAAGAGAACCATCATTCTCTACTTGTGCTGTTGGTTATGCTTAACGAGCACACCATACTTGGGGTGGGGGGGGGGAATTCTTTGATTGTTCTATAATTTACATGCACAGAGATAGAGATAGAGAGAGAGAGAGAGAGAGAGAGAGAGAGAGAGAGAGAGAGATGGTAAGAGAAAGATGGTGAAACAAATCAAGAAGGAGAAGAAGAGGAGGTGTGAGGCAAGCTGGTGAAGAGGAAAAAAGAGGCATCCATTCTAGGGTTTTCAATCGATAAATACACTCAATTTCATTGTCAACACCAGGTTCCATCTAGTTCTAGGTGGATAATTTTCTACTCTAAATTATAGTAAATTCTAGAATACAAACGAGTTTTATTTGTTAGTAGGAATCATGTTGTTTGAGGTGGGTGATGACAAATTTGATGAAACTGGGTACTTTGAAATTAAGGGGATGCCAGGAAGATTCCTAGTATTCTTATATGGAAAAGATTAGTGTAGTCGGAGTTTTGTTGAGCTTATAAATCAAGCTAGCTGTAGGGAATCTTTATTGTATGTGTTTCACCTTTTTCTTGAACAGAGTTGCATCATCTACTCAAGAAGGCTTAATTAGGCTAACTTGTTATTAAATATCTAATACCACTACTTAAGTTGCTCCATAGGTCATAATTGTGACCTTGTGTGCTTAAATTTAAAGTACCTAAGTTGTAGGATTCATGTGATGGGAGGTATAGTATAATCCTTTAAATTGGGATTGTTTGTTGATAAAAAAGAAAACAATGACACAAGGGAAAGTATCTTGATTGCTGTTACCATCACTAGAAGCCCATGCGGTAGCACTAGTAGCTGTAGTGTTTGGTGTTGCTCGATTTAGCAAGCCGTTTCAAAGATGTACTAGGTCAACTGAACTAGCCAGCAGAAGGTCTAGCTATCCTGAGGACTAGCCGCATGTATTCTCTATAAAAAAGACAAATAGAGAAAAAAAAGTTGAAGGATGGTGACTGATTCTTCTTCCTGTGAGTGTGTAATTTTTTTATGCTATGTTTTCGATAGGTGGGGAAAATGTTTGGGTTGTTAGAGCAAGTTGTGTTCTTAATTATAATAAGGAGCTGAAACTAAGGCTGTTAAAAAGAAGTGTTGTTGAAAGGAAGTGGTGGCTATTATGTTACAGAGAGTAATTTGGATGTGATAAATTGTTAGGCGTCCTATTAGAATAGAGATAGTTTTAGTTCTTGATGTGACATAGATATTCATGTTGAAATGGACTGCTTGCCATGGACTAACTATTTGGGTAACTCTTTAAAATGAATGTGTAATTTTTTTGGGCATTTACATGATCAGGTACTAGTTGTGTAACCAAAAAAGACGATCTACAATTTTTAACACCAGGGCCAATGCATCAAACATGTTTCAAGTTGATCCCAAAATTTTTCTTAGAATTATTTGTGCTTGAATATTGAAAAAAAGAGACTTTGAAAGATTGTTGAACTAATGTATCAAAGGTTTGTGGTATTTTAAATGGGCTGAGCTAGTCTAGTGTTATAGAGGGGTCCTGATTTAACCAAGTCAGACCAAAGCAAGTTAGGTTAGTGTTACCTTAGCGAGGGTAACTTGAGTCTTCATCTTGACCTTAGTATTCTCAAGAACCTAAAGGTAGTTTGGGTAAATAATTCTCCTAAATGTAGAGTTAGTAAGCACTAGTGTGAAAGTTAAGTCCATAAAGTGGCCCACTTTGAGAAAAACTGTTTGAATATATTTTCGAATGGCTTTTGATCAATTAAATTCTTGTGAAATGCATTGTATTTGGAGCATAGGGAACCTAAATAGATTGTTTCACTTTTGATGGGTTCTTTAAAGTGGTTTTGTTCTTGATCCCTTAAATTATTGCTTTTGCATTTAACATGTAATATGTATTATTTATTAGGATGTGAAAATTGCTTTTGTTTTAAGGGTTATAAATTATGCATTTAACAAGATTCTAAATAGGTCCAAGCCATATCAAGGTGTCAGTATGCTTTTCTCAGGTGCATGTTTTTTCTTTTCTTTTTGGGTGTGAAGCTTGCTATGATGGATGTCTTAGAAGCTACTGTGTTTACAAGTAACTCATATAAATAAATATAAGGTGTTATAAGACCAATATGTATGTAAAGGACTTGGTTTCTCATAGTCTAGTATGGCTTTGTTTTCTAAGTTCGGCTGCCCCCAACAAACCTATTTAGGTTATATCACAGATTGCAGACATAAAATCTTGTAGGTGTATAACGCATAAGGAAAGAGACTATCACTATAGTTTTTATTTTTGTTGTTTAGCTTACTTGACAAGTGAATATATTCTTGAGCATAAGGCTCGCTTGTTTACCCAAAAAAAAAATTTGTAGGGGCTTAGCCACTCAGCGTCGAGTAGATCCAATTGAAAAATAATTCTTCTTACATTATTTCTAGGAACGAGGCTAATGAGTTAGCAATCACACCATAACTAGTCTTAGGGCTTCCCTTAGGAAGCCATGGCAATGTAGTACCTCGCTATTTATGAGGAAGGTGTTACGTTTGGGGTTATTAGAGTCACAGGGTTGCGTTATTCACATATGATGTGCATTGGTTACTTCGTATATGGTATGACCGATGATAAATGTGTTTTTGTGCAATAATATGACATTGACCATGTGCCTAACTACGAAATGTTATGTTCAATGGCTAAATTATTAGTAGCAGAACCACTAATTTGATTTCCATGCTATATTGCACTCTGTGTTCAATTCATATAAATGCCTCACTGTAGTAACAACCCTCTGCTAACTTCACCCCCTGAACCAACTACAATGGACATGATGTGTAAATCCGATGAGTTGAAGTTCCCCTATTCATGTTTGAAGAATGGTTAATAAAGATGCAAAATCTAATTTCCATAATGGACTGTCTGATGAGGTTTAGGGTGAACTAGCCATTCACTAATTCAAGTGTGAAGCTGAGCGTTACTGGGAAGTTGTGAAACTCCGGAGGGAGAACCCCCTCTCACTTTGGCACAATATAAAACACAAATGGACACTAAGTATTATTCTAAAGATATGAAATGACTAAGGAATAAGAATCCCTTCATCTCACGTAGAAAAGGGACATGAGTGTCATGGACTATGTAGCCAAGTTCAATGAATTTTGACACTTTGCCCCTTCTTAGGCGGCAATTGAAGAAATGAGACAGATAAGTTCAAATATAGGAGGAAATAAGATCTCTACGAAGAATTAGATGGTCACACTTTTGCCACCTTTAAAGACATGTGCCAAAAGCTAATCAAAATTGAGAGGTTGGTAAATGAAAATGAGGTCGAGCTAAGGGTGGAAGGTCAATTTAAAAGGACGTCAGGACCTAGAGGTTTAGGTTCCAATCTTGCAAAAATTTTAAGAATTTTTAATCTAGAGGGTCACAAGACTAATGAAAGCAGCATATATAAGGTGGATAGAGGAAGTACTGTGAGAAATGTCATTGGTCAACTACCATGCAAACACACGCATAGAAATAAGGGGACCTTGCTTTTGATGTGGTGAACAAGGGCTCTATAGAGCGAACAATCCTAAAGTGGCAAGATCTGATCAACACCCATTTAGAGGATGAGGATACGAGCCTTAGCCTAGAGAGAAATAACAAATGCAATAATAAAGAGATGGTAAGAAAGCTCAGGCTGTCGGTTGAGTCTTTTGAATAGTACAGGATGAGAGGAAGAACCCTAGTGTTGTGTGATCTAAGGTACATTACTTCTTAACATTATTTATGCTCAGGTTTTATTTGATTTACAAATTAATCATTCATTTATAAATCCTAAATTTGCTAAGAAACTTTCTTATAAACTTACTAAGATGGATGTTGAATAACATATCTTCAGCGCAGTTGGTTTCATAGTATAAGCTGACAAGGTATCTAGGAATTGCTCCTTAGACATAGGTTATAACTAAAAATGTAAGGTTTTGATGTTGTTTTATGGATGGATTAGCTAGCAAAGCACCAGGTGACCCTAGAGTGCAACAAAAAGATGGGTTCCTTCCTTACACCAGAAGGAGAAAGACTTGAGTTCAAGGGAAATCGTCTACATAAGTAAGCTCTTGTATCTACTATGAAAACTTTTAAAACGCTTACAAGGGGATGTCAGGGATATTTGTGTGATGTTGAGGTGGTCAAACCAAAAGAACCTAACCTAACTAAGGTACCAGTGGTGAATGCGTTCCCTGACATGTTTAAAGAAGTGCTGGGTTTGCCTATTGATAGAGGGATTGAATTTACCATATGTAAGGATCAGATCCCGGGGTTCACCCCTCAGGTGTGGTTCCCCCACAAATGGTTCAGGACTCATTTGCTAGGTACTCAAATTTGAAACTAATTTTTAGTATATTATTTTTTATAAGAGATCAAATTATGGCATAATATGGGACTGGACAGAAAACTAGGTCAAAATTTTGATCCAGGAGGGCTAGATGCAAGTTTAGTTTTTTGGTCAGGTTCCAGACAATGTCAGATGTCTGGCCCATATAACTGGATAAAAGCCTGATCTAAGAGCCTGATCGAGTTCCTAGCCAAATTGGCCTAATTCTTTCCTAGGCCTACTTTACCTCAATTCGGAAAAACTAAGATAAAAAAAGGTAAACTTAATTATTAGAGTCACCAGTGAGTTTTAGGAGAAACTTATAAGCCAAGTTCATTTTTTAAAATGAGCGATACCGAAGGAACAATAGGCTCATAAAACCATAAATTGAAGGGACAACCAAAGGGATGTTAAGCTCCCTTCCAAAAGGTTTCGAAAGGCCCCCCCAGTTATCGTCAATATAGGGACCACTTGATTCCATAGGTGCAAACTAAGGATCGAGATTCAGGGGCAAATGTACAATGTCGTGATGAAATGTATAACAACATCGCCTGTCATCACCAATGACCTCTATTAACCAATATAGAAAACTAAAATCTAATCATACTTAAAATAGCAAACATGTAGCATATTAGTTTCACAAATTTAAAATAATAGAAATCAAAATATAATACTAGTGTAAAGGAATTTAAAGAAACAATTCAAAGTATCACAGCGTGCGGGAATACCGACTAAAGATTACATCTTTGTCAATCCAAGAATTAAATAGGCTAAAGAGAAGGAAAGTGGAGAGAAAGAGCAAGGAAAAGATTCAATTTTTGCCTTCAGGATAGCCCATCTGATTTACCCTAGAACCCAGCAAAACACCTTTAGGCATTAACCAATATCTACTCTTCACGCTTCTTGAGTGCTGGAGTATTTCCACTCAAAATCTCTCTCTCTCTCTCTCTCAAATTTTTTTTCAGTCGCTCGCTACTATTTCTCTCTAATTTTTCTAATCCTTCAATTGTACTTTTCATACTGATTAACCCCAGGGGGGATTCCCATTTTTATAGTGCTTAAAATACGGGGAATTAGCTAAGGAAAAGAATTTCCACTTCAATTCCTAATAGCTTAATCCGAATAGGTGGTATATTCATATCAAACTCTGCAAAAAGAGTTAGACTTCATTAAGGGGAGGTGAACCCAAGGGCTTCCTAGGTGGAGAACTCGATCGGGTTCTTGGTAGGGAAACGAGCCAGGTTCTGAGTCGAGTTAAGCCCATTGGCGCCCATGCTCCCCTTTTCCTTTTCCTTCTCTCTTTTTTTTCCTTTCTAGACTCTGAATTTTTGAGTTATCTTCCCCCCCACCCAAATGTGCAGGTTAGGGTATATTTTCATCGTAAGACATTTTCTAATATTAGAGAAGCCATTGTTAAGCATCTACAGTTAGTCCCTGCTTTGACCAAGCCTTAATAAGGCAAAGATCAAAGTAGATGGAATTTTTACTTGTTTAGGTTGATTTTGACCTTTCGTCGATCTAGTGAATCTTTCATCGGTCTAGCAGATCTTCATGTAGACCTTTTGCTAATCTCGCAGACCTTTTGCCCGTCCAGCAAACCTTTCGGTAGTCTAGCAGATCTATTGCCGGTCTAGCAAATCTTTCGGTATCTAGCAGATCTTTTGCCGGTCTGGCATATTTTAATGTTGATTTTTCACTGGTTTAGCGCATCTTTTGCGAGCCTAGTGAATTCTGATTCAACCTTTCATCGGTCTAGCGGATTTTGCTTTTATCCTTTTGTCGATCTAGCGGACCTGGATTTTGACTTTTCGCTGGTATAGTGGATTTTGATGTGAGCCTTTCGCCGATTTAGCGGACCTTTCGCTGGTCTAAGGAATTTGGAATTTGACCTTCTAGTAACCTTTTTGGCCTCTTCTTATAATTAATTGCTTTTCTTTGTTTTTTGCTAGTTGGATTGATAAGCCTTGTAGTATACTATTTGATATGTATTGTTTGATTACGAATGATCCCGATCGGGTCCTAAGGCATTTTCTTTCATTTCTTCTTCTTGTTTTCAAGCAAATTTGATGGTCAAATTTGGGCACTTTATTGATTGCCATGATTGCATGGGGAACCTAGCTGGGTCCCCTTTTCTCATTGGCTTTTCCTCTGCTTTTCCTTTTATTGCCTATCTTTGGCTAGAAAATGTTGGTGCATATGAGGTGGATTTCCTTTGGAACCTAGTTGGGTCCCTATACTCTCACTTTCTCTTTTTTCTTCTTGCCTATTGCCCCTTGATTGAACAGCTTGGAGTTTATTTCATGTGTTGCATGCCTTAGGAACCTGGCCAAGTCCCTTGCTTTTTGGCTTTGCATGCTTTGCTTTCTTGTGATTATTTTGTGCTTTGACTTGTGCATGAGCATCATGGTTGCATGTGAAGGTGGAGCCCAGCTGGGCTCCTTTTGCTTTTTGCTCTTTGTTTTTGCTACTTGTTATTTTGTACATGATAATTCATGTGCTTACTCATGCATGTAGTGGTGGATCCTGACCGAGTCCCCTTTTTTCCTTGATGCCTTATCCTCTTTCACTATCATACTTTTGTAGCTATTTTATGCAACCTTAATACATGTGTTACATGCATGAGGAACCCGATTAGGCTGCCCTACTTTAGCTTGGCTTCCTCCTCTTGTTCTTGTTCTTGTTCTTGTTCATTGGTTTTCATGTTGATATATCATATACATGTATTACATGCATGGAGAACCCACCCAGTCCCCCCTCATTGGCCTCTTTTGTTTCTTTTCTTCTTGCTTCTGTACACTTGTCCTCATGCATGTGTAGTATATGCATACACTTACATGGGAACCCGGTCACATCCCACTTTGGTTTGGCCCTCCTGTTTTTTCTTCTCTTGCCTTTGGCTATAAATAGCTTGCACTTGGAAGCTTTACTTTACACATTTGCCAAGCTTATATCCTTCTCCTCATTGTATCTTTTGTTGCTTCCTATTTTCATTTTCTTGACTAAGAGTGCATTTAATTGTGCTCTAGAATCATGAGTGTAAGAAAGACACATCCTCCCTGAAGAACTAGATAAGAAAAACTCCCTCAGGATCTTTTCGTTGAGAGGGAATGAAGACCAATTGAAGGTTGGAGTCGAATAGATCTCTTAGTAGATGTTGGATGTCATGCATCTAGCCAAGCTGCTCCTAAAGTGCTAAGCATTTTCCTTTCATTTTCTATAGTTCATTGTGATTATAGTCACAATCCTACTACTGCTAGCTTTTCTTTTTAATACCCGCGAGCTTTATATTCCGTTAAGTTGCTCGTAATACCTTTTTTGCGCCATGAAAACCGTATTTTATTAGCGATATGAGCTAAAATTATTTTCTAAATGCCTATGTGAGTGCTAATTTTATTAAAAATGATGCCATTGTCACTATTATTATTATTACTATTAATATTATTATTAGCTTTGAAAATCTTTTGATGATTTTTAATAAGCATTATTAACGGTTATTAACGAGTACTAAATCGATTATGAACGTGAATACGATTAGGTTGTCAACCTTAGAAGTAGTTCGATGATTATTAAATTGAACCTTATCGCATTTGGGAATGAGTAGTCGATGAAATGTTATATTATCGATTTGGCTTTAAAATACGGGTTATGAATTAGATTAGCGGTCTCAAACATTGATCAGTTTGGACCAAAAATAAATGAAAGATAGTAAGGGGGCAAACTGGTAATTTATGTGTGTCCCTCTTTTCTTCCTCACCGGCCCGTAAGCCCCCCCATTTCAGACATCTCACTCTCTCTTGCTGCTTCATCTTCTTCCTCCTCTTCTCCACCATCCGTACGCCACCAAGCTCCCAAACCCTGAGATTTCTTGCCACTTTTAGCTACAAAATTCTCCCATTCGACCTCCCCCACAAACTAGCCACCATTTGGTACTGAAATTGGGCGAAACCGAGAAGAACCCACCACGTTTTCGGTGGGTGGGGCGCCAAATCGGAGCTTGAACACGTACCCCAGGTATGCCACGTAATTCACCTCTTAGTTGCTTCAATTTTCTATAAATTAGGGTAGAAATCGCTGCTTTCGAACACCCAATTTGATCTCAAGTTGAGAACCGAAATTTAGGCTTGTTTAGGGCTCAAATTGGTAAAGTCTGGGTGTGAGTTGGTGCTGCTCGTGTGACCAGAGGGCAAGGTCCAAGTTTGGAGTTATTCGAAGTACCCTAAAGTCGAGCCCACAGCTATGAATCGAACCTCTAGCTTGGGTTCAAGATGAGGGTTCATTTCCTCCTAAATTACTACTATTTTCAATGAATGTAGCTAAATTTAGTTAGTGCACGTTGATTTTGAAGTTAGAAATCAATTTGGATAAATTTAGAATTGAGATTGAGGAATTATGAACATGGTGCTGATTTTAGGTCATTTGGATGTCAAATTGATGCTAAATGTTAATAACCAGATAGTAGAGAAATGTTTAATGAACAGAATGTTAGCATAGCATTGTGATTCCAATAATTTACTAGTTCGAATTTTGTTTTGAAGCTTTAGGATGCCAATTGAAGTAATTGTGGAATGAACTGAATTATGTCTAAAGATTATGGTTACAGTAGTTTGGGCATGTCAATGGTCTATTCATAGTAATTACTATGAGATACTATGCCTATGGATATTGGTTTGCGAACTAGAAAGTAAATATCGCTTTGAAGTTTCTATTTGCATCAGTTTAGTATACGTTAAATTCTAAGTTGGCTATTAAGCATGAATGTCATACCTATATATGATCGTTTTACGTATTGTTGGTTTGTGCATGCCAATATTAAACCGAGTTAGTAGTTTGATGGCTTGAGGTGGAACTATTGAGAAATTTGAGGTTCTTGTGGTCGGTGCTATGTGAGGAGGGAGTTTGGATTGTAAATTACCACAATTGTGTGGATTACGAGGCCATGTGTGGCTCATTGAGTAGATTCCGTCGAGTTGTGTTATGAAGTATATGAATTTGCTATGTGTAAACTCCTCTCCCCTCAATGTGCTATGTGACCAATTCTTGAAACTTAAGACGCCCTTAATAGGAAAGGTCATTTAGAAAGCTCATGTTTTATGATTTTGAACACTTTTAAGTGCGTAGCAATTGCCTATTAGTTGATTAGATGTTTGTGGCCTAAAAGAGATCCTAAGTCATCGAACTACTCAGTTAGTGACTCAACTGAATAGTCGATAGGTTTAGGAAGTCTAAAAGTGAATTTGAAAATGTTTAAAGGCATTGGTTTGTTTATAACTTCTCCTTGTGTTTAAAAGAATTTAAACGACCTCGAAAAGTGCATCTTAAGGTGCTAATTATAAAGTTTAGCTAATTTATATGCTAGTTGCTTGCTTAGGTCTCTATTGAGTTTCAAGTTACGAGCATGGAAAACCATTATGTTTTAAGAAGCGTTCACGTTAAAAGTTTACAAAGAAAATTTGTTTACCTTATAAACGAGCCAAGTACCTTAAGTTTTCGAATAATAGCAAGTTTGGAACATTTTAAGCCCTCAGTTTACTATTGCGCCCTCCTTTGAGTTTGAAAAAGGGATTAAAACGAGTTATAAAATGACAACTGAGGATTTTATTACGAACGTAGTTTGAAGTAAACGCTAACTAAGTATTTTAAGTTCTAAATGGGTTTGGTTATACGAATTAGTAAACTTATTACTTTTACAGGAAATTTTTTAAGTTAAAAACGAGGTCGTTTCAGGGATTAGCAAACGTATTTCGTTTACAAGAAGTTTTTAAAGTTAAAAGAGGAGTCGATTTACAATTTAGTAAACGTATTACGTTTATAAGAAATCTTAAGTTAAAAACGAAGGCTATTTACATGTTAGTAAACTTATTACGTTTATAAGAAACTTTAAGTTTAAAATGAAGTCGATTTACGTGTTAACAATCTTATTTCATTTATAAGAAACTTTTAAGTTTAAAACGAAGTCGTTTTATGTATTAACCCACTTATTGCATTTATAAGAAGCTTTTAAGTTTAAAACAAAGTCGTTTTACATATTAACCAATTTACTGCATTTATAAGAAGTTTTAAGTATAAAACGAAGTCGGTTTATGTGTTAACAAGCTTATTACATTTATAAGAAGCTTTTAAGTTCAAAGCGAAGTCAGTTTACGTATTTACAAGCTTATTACGTTTTTAAGAAGCTTTTAAGTTTAAAAGGAAGTTGATTTACGTGTTAATAAACTTATTACGTCTATAAGAAACTTTAAGTTATTTGCGAAGTTGAGTTATGTGTAGCAAGCTTACTCCGTTTATATGAAGTTTTCAAGCCAAAAATGAATGAGCTGTAAATATTTCAAAAGGTTATGATCGTTTTGTTTAAATGTAAGATTTCAGCAAGGTAAGCAACTGAAGAAGAGAAATGAAATATGATTTTAGAGACTAAGAAGTGCTAGGCAATTGGCCAGGTTTAGGAACTGGACTCAAGATATGAATCATCTTGGTGTGAGCTGTTCCTGGGAACTGGACTCAAGATATGAATTATTTTGGTGTGAGTTGTTCCCCTGATAAGTTATGATGTGTGACGCGTAGGAAAACCTTGAGGGGGACTGGACTCAAGATATGATTATGTTGGTGTGAGCTGTTGCCCCACAGAGGACAATATCGAAGTTTGAGTTTATCCGCTGAGACGCGTTTTGGCCAAAAGTTAAGTACGTATATCTCGGGGATAACGTAAGTTGTGAGTGACGATCTCACTTAGGGGCAGTGTCCCCTAGCTAGCATAATAAGATGTTTTTAAACTATGAGTAAGTTTCCAATAAGTAAGAAAAGAAGTTGACATTTCGCCATTTTAAGTATTTCAGAAAAGAAAGATTTAGAAGGGCCCTTACGAGGCCATATTGAATAAGATTTGAAAATGCTTATGAAGGTCATTAGAGGACCATTACGAAAGAAGTTCTTTTAAAGAATACGAGCCTCAAGATGCTGAGTAAAGTGTTTTGAGAAAAGAAATAAAGATTTCAAATGTGCACCTCCTGCTCATCTTTTGTGAAAGAATTCCCAAGTATAGTCAAATGAAGTTCCAAATGTTGCATTATTCGTGCAAGCCTTTCATTGTGCATAATCTATGAAAGCATGTTTCTTGCCAAGTCATTCTTATCAGTTTAGATGTTTCGAGAATTTTTAGAAAGAATTGTAAGCTTTTAAGGGTTTGATGTGAATTATAAGCAATTCTTGGTATTTATCGAGAGTCACTATATTTTCAAAAG
This sequence comes from Carnegiea gigantea, assembly GCA_029747015.1. Lineage (NCBI taxonomy): Eukaryota > Viridiplantae > Streptophyta > Magnoliopsida > Caryophyllales > Cactaceae > Carnegiea > Carnegiea gigantea. The sequence continues at coordinate 99,064 of JAKOGI010001229.1, forward strand.
TGAGTTTGAAAGCGTTTGTATTCAATCCTTGTTGCCTACTTGTTTATGTGCCTAAATGACTGCTACTAGGGAAGTTTTGTCATTGAGGACCTAGAGTTTAAGGAGGGTGATCATTCTTTGGAGACTATGATTGCCTAATATGATAGTAAAGTATGAATGCTTGATATGTGGCTATTATTAGTATTATTACCTGCAACTGTTTTGGGTTTTAAGGAGTAGCGGAATTCTCACTGAGTGTGTGGTTACTCATCCCTTTATTATTTCGCTTTTTCCCAGGTTCACTTTGAGCAGGTATAAGAGATCCTTTGAAGTTATTTGTTGCCGACCCCTCAGAAGCCTCTGCCAGCTTTGCAAAGTGTCTGATGCCTGCCACATTGTAAATTTTTAGTTCATTGTTGTATGTGAAAGCATGTAGCTAGCTCTATACCTGTATATGTATCATTCTAACCGTTGTTTTAGTTGTTTAAATGTTAGTAATCCGGACGAGTGGCCCGCGGCAGTGAACTTGAGTAATTCTCGCATATGTTACACCTTTTTACCAGGGTACAGGTACCCTTAGCTGAGCTGAGACCCTAATATGTTGCTAAAATAAGGGAAACTCTTGCAGTTTTAATTTAGAAAGACTATCTAAATGCTAATCCAAACCCTCAATCTTCAAAAGCCTTAAGGATTTCCCTTTAGGAAGTCCTAGCGGTGTGACTCTCCCTAAGATGGGGGCATTACATTAGGTGGTATCAGAGCCAGGTTTGCATTATGCATTTAGATACCATAATAGGCATGTGCTATGTGAAATACATGCTTTATGTGCTTATGTGGTTGTGTCTTGCTTGGTATTACTCGTGTTAACGAGGTTACGACTTATAATATGTAAGTATATACTGGTTCTCCCCTTATTATTCAGTGGTAATGTAGAATGGTTTTCCACATCATGGATTTCATTTATCTGCCCTTCTGGTGGGCCTCTTGGAATGCGGTCATGTGTTGGCATGCCATGGAGGTTCATAGCTGAAGACTGCACCATGAGATCAATCAAAGTGAATAGACAACAAGATTCATAAGAAAGATGCCTGTGGAGGGGAGATGGCAGGAAATAACCTTTATCTTACGGCATTTGACCCAATACCGAGAGGAATATCCCCCTTTTTCCTATCGGGGTTTAATAGAATTCCTACTACGGGCAGAGAGCTATGTAGACCACTTGGGACTTACTTCATGCCAGAGAAGTGCCGCAGCCGTCCAAATTGTTCAGACACATCTCATCCAGCTTGCGGTAAGCCAACGCTTCCCCACTGCTGTGGCCCAGAGAAGTGAGCTAGGAAATCGCCAAATGAGATGCCTCTTCGCTAAAAGGCCTCAAGCAGAGTGCTACAAGCGAGTTGCCGTAATGTGGATACGCTGAATGGATGCTTTTGGAACATATTACCCCCAAGGGTGGCAAGCCACCATGCTCAAAATGGGAGAGCTGGTAGATGAAACACCCCGCATAGAGTATACTCCTACTGCGGTGTTGTATGAGCTACTAGCCCCTAATAATGATCAACCAGAGAACACAAGTGAATCCATAGCTGATAACTTTTCTGGGGATGACACCTCAGATGAAGAATAGAGTAAGTCAGCGTGAACTAAGTTCACAAATGTTATGTTGTATCAAAATAAACCAGATGTAAGCTTTTAAGTTGTTTCTTTCAAATATGAACCATTAGGCTGATGAAGAGTATTCAGTAACCTTATGTTCCACTACTACTATCCAAATGAAATAAATATGAATGGATAGCTTCCAAGTGTTATGTGCCCACTAGTTTGTGTAAGCATGCATGTGTATTTCCTTTGAATAAGATGTTATATGCATGTATGACTATATGAAGGTTGAACTGAACTAGACTTGAGGCTATACATAACAACTCTCGCCATTTGCGAATCATTCTATTAGCCAAGGAATCATACCCCTACAGGTCCTAGAGTGATCGCATGTTAACCCTCATTGAAAATGGAACTAAGTAATTCCTTGTGTGAATCTGTGACAGATGCCTCCTCAACGCGAGCTAACACCAGAACCAACTGCCATGGAGATGATATGCCAGTTTAATAAGCTTAAATCTCCCAAGTTTGAAGGTGGAGCTGACCCTATGGTACACGAGGAGTGGCTCAGGAGGATGGAAAACTTATTTGAAATCATGGAGTACCCTGAGGGATTTAAGGTGCATCTGGCCACCTATTAATTCGAAAAAGAAGCTGAATTCTAGTGGGGAACGATAAAACCTAGAGCAACTGAACCCGCGTTAACCTAGAACCAATTGAAAGCCTTGATGGATGCTTAACATTACTCTCATGATGTAAGAAGAACTAAGGAATGAGAGTTCTTATGCCTAAAGCAAGGAGAAATGAGCGTAATAGAATATGTGGTGAAGTTCAACGAGCTAAGCCGCTTTGCACCTAACCAAGTAGCCACCGAAGAAACGTGGATGGACCACTTCGAACAAGGATTAAAAGGAGAAATAAAGTAGATAATAGCAGGGTATGCCTATGCCAACTTTCAAGAAATGTACTAGAGGGCTGTGAAAGTAGCCGTATCATAGATGAGACCAAGATTGAAAGCAAAGAAAAAGGCTGAGCAAAGAGAGAAATTGGCCCTGGAGAATCCAATTCCCAAGGAAGCAGAAACTTCAGAAGGTTTAAATCTGGGATAAAACAAGATAAGGGGAAGCAAGTCGTCCAATGGAAACCAAAGATAACATGTGGCCAATGTGGACGTCTGGCCCATGTAGAAGCTTTACGGGCTCATGTTTTAGATGTGATGATATCGGTCATAAAGCCGCTAATTGCCTAAGGGCCACGTGGAATAATCAGGGTAATATTCAGAGGTCTGAAATGGGAATCAACCCAACAGCATAACAAGATTGCCCTCCAGCTGGTGTTTCCCCATGAAACAATAGAGACCGTAAGAAACCTCAAGTGGGAGGTCGAGCATTCTGATTGGAAGGAGATTCCACTAAGGCAGTACCAGGTACTCCTCCTATTAACCATCTTTATACTCGTAATTTAGTTAATTTCTAACGCTACTCAATCGTTTGTAAACCGGGGAATTGCAAAGAAGCCAGCCAGTAAGCCTGACGAGATAGATACCCAACTCCTTATGTCTACCCTTTAAGAACTAATCATCATATCGATCTTACCTTTAGAGATTGTGTTGTTATGGTTCAAGGAAAAACCCGTTGACTAGGTAAAACTAGAAACCCAAGGAGGGAATGTTACTTTGGAGACGGAGTGGATAGCTAAGCATGAAGTAGATCGGATTGTGAAAGGAGTGCAGGAGAAATACGCGCCCGTTATTTCCAGCAAGTAATTTCGAAGACGAAATTCTTTTAAGGGGGGAAGAGTTTAATACCGGCGTGCTTTATATTCCGTTAAGTCGTTCGTAATGCCTTTTTTGCGCTATGAAAACCGTATTTTATTAGCGATATGAGCTAAAATTATTTTCTAAATGCCTATGTGAGCGTTAATTTTATTAAAAAGGATGTTATTGCCACTGTTATTATTATTACTATTAATATTATTATTAGTTTTGAAAATCTTCCAATGATTTTTAATAAGCGTTATTAACAGTTATTAACGAGTACTAAATCGATTGGGAACCCGAATACGATTAGGTTGTCAACCTTAGAAGTAGTTCGATGATTATTAAATCGAACCTTGTCACATTTGGGAACTAGTAATCGATGAAATGTTATATTATCAATTTGGGTTTAGAATACGGGTTACGAATTAGATTAGCGGTGTCAACTATTGATCAGTTTGGACCAAAAATAAATGAAAGAGAGTAGGGAGGGGTAAACAGGTAATTTATGTGTGTCCCTCTTTTCTTCCTCACCTGCCCGCGAGCCCCCCAATTTCACGACATCTCACTCTCTGCCTCTGCTTCATCTTCTTCCCCCTCTTCTCCACCATGCGTGCGCCACCAAGCTCCCAAACCCAGAGATTTCTTGCCACTTTTAGCTGCAAAATTCCCCCATTCGACCTCCCCCGCAAACTAGCCACCATTTGGTACTAAAATTGGGCGGAACCGGGGAGAACCCACCATGTTTTCGATGGGTTGGGGCGTCGAATCGGAGCTTGAACATGTACCCCAGGTATGGCCACGCAATTCACCTCTTAGTTGCTTCAATTTTCTATAAATTAGGGTAGAAATTGCTGCTTTCAAACACCCAATTTGATTTTAAGTTGATAACCGAAATCTAGGCTTGTTTAGGGCTCGAATTGGTGAAGCTTAGGAGTGAGTTGGTGCTGCTCGCGTGACCAGAGGGCAAGGTCCAAGTTTGGGGTCGTTCGAAGTACCCTAAAGTCGAGCCCATAGCCATGAATCGAACCTCTAGCTTGGGTTCAAGGTGAGGGTTCATTTCCTCCTAAATTGCTACTATTTTCAATGAATGTAGCTAAATTTAGTTAGTGCACGTTGATTTTGAAGTTAGAAATCAGTTTGGATAAATTTAGAATTGAGATTGAGGAATTATGAACATAGTGCTGATTTTGGGTCATTTGGATGTTGAATTGATGCTGAATGTTAATAACCAGATAGTAGAGAAATGTTTAATGAACAGAATGTTAGCATAGCATTGTGATTCTAATAATTTACTAGTTCGAATTTTGTTTTGAAGCTTGAGGATGCTAATTGAAGTAATTGTGGAATGAACTGAATTATGTCTAAAGATTATGGTTACAGTAGTTTGGGCATGTTAATGGTCTATTCGTAGTAATTACTATGAGATACTATGCCTATAGATATTGGTTTGCGAACTAGAAAGTAAATATCGCTTTGAAATTTCTATTTGCAGCAGTTTAGTATACGTTAAATTCTAGGTTGGCTATTAAGCATGAACATCATACCTATATATGATCGTTTTATGTATTGTTGGTTTGTGCATGCCAATATTAAATCGAGTTAGTAGTTAGATAGCTTGAGGTGCAACTATTGAGAAATTTGAGGTTCTTGTGGTCGGTGCTGTGTGCAGAGGGAGTTTGGGTTGTGAATTACGGCAATGGTGTAGATTGCGAGGCCATGTGTGGCTCATTGAGTAGATTTTGCCGAGTTGTGTTATGAAGTGTATGAATGTGCTATGTGTAAACTCGTTTCCCCTCAATGTGCTATGTGAGCAATTCTGGAAACTTAAGACGTCTTTAAAAGGAAGGGTCATTTAGAAAGCTTATGTTTTATGATTTCGAACGCTTTTAAGTGCCTACCAATTGCCTATTAGTTGATTAGATGTTTGTGGCCCAAAAAAGATCCTAAATCATCGAACTACTTGGTTAGTGACTCAAGTTAATAATCGATAGGTTTAGGAAGTTTAAAAGTGAATTTGAAAATGGTTAAAGGCATTGGTTTGTTTATGACGTCTCCTTGTATTTAAAAGAATTTAAATGACCTGAAAAAGAGTATCTTAAGGTGCTAATTATAAAGTTTAGCTAATTTATATGCTAGTTGCTTACTTAGGTCTCTATTGAGTTTCAAGTTACGAGCATGGAAAACTATTATGTTTTAAGAAACATTCACGTTGAAAGTCTGTGAAGAAAACTTGTTTACCTTATAAACGTGCCAAGCACCTTAAGTTTTCGAATAATAGCAAGTTTGGAACGTTTTAAGCCTTCAGTTTACTATTACACCTTCCTTTGAGTTTGAAAAAGGGATTAAAATGAGTTATGAAATGACAACTAAGGATTTTATTACAAACGTAGTTTGAATTAACGCCAACTTAGTATTTTAAGTTCCAAATGGGTTTCGTTTTACGAATTAGTAAACGTATTACTTTTATAGGAAGCTTTTTAAGTTAAAAACGAGGTCGTTTCACGGATTAGCAAACGTATTTCATTTACAAGAAGTTTTTAAAGTTAAAAGAGGAGTCAATTTACAAGTTACTAAACGTATTACATTTATAAGAAATCTTAAGTTGAAAACGAAGGCTATTTACGTGTTAGTAAACTTACTACATTTATAAGAAGTTTTAAGATTAAAATGAAGTCGCTTTACGTGTTAACAATCTTATTTCGTTTATAAGAAACTTTTAAGTTTAAAACAAAGTTGTTTTACGTATTAACCAACTTATTGCGTTTATAAGAAGCTTTTAAGTTTAAAACGAAGTCGTTTTACATATTAGCCAACTTATTGCATTTATAAGAAGCTTTTAAGTCTAAAACAAAGTCGATTTACATATTAACAAGCTTATTACGTTTATAAAAAGCTTTTAAGTTTAAAGCCAAGTCGGTTTACATATTTACAAGCTTATTACATTTTTAAGAAGCTTTTAAGTTTAAAAGGAAGTCGATTTGCGTGTTAATAAACTTGTTACATCTATAAGAAGTTTTAAATTATTTGCGAAGTTGATTTACGTGTTAGCAAGCTTACTCCGTTTATATGAAGTTTTCAAGCCAAAAACGAATGAGCTATAGATATTTCGAAAGATTATGGTTGTTTTCTTTAAAAGTAAGATTTCAGCAAAGTAAGCAACTGAAGAAGAGAAATGAAATACGATTTTAAAGACTAAGAAGTGCTAGGCAATTGGCCAGGGTTAGGAACTGGACTCAAGATATGAATTATCTTGGTGTGAGCTGTTCCTGGAAACAGGACGCAAAGACGACGTGAGCTGTTTCCCCTTAAAGAAATGTTAGAAATTGAACTTAAGATATGGATTATCTTGGTGTGAGCTGCTCCTGGGAACTGGACTTAAGATATGAATCATCTTGGTGTGAGCTGTTCCGTAGATAAGTTATAATGTGTGGCGTATAAAAAAACCTTGAGGGGGACTGGACTCAAGATATGATTATCTTGGTGTGAGCTGTTGCCCCATAGAGGACAATATCGTAGTTTGATTTTATCTGCCAAGACGCGTTTTGGCCAAAAGTTAAGTACGTATACCCCGGGGATAACGTGAATTGTGAGTGACGATCCCACTTAGGGGCAGTGTAAATCTCCTCTAGCCAGCACAATAAGATGTTTTTATGCTATGAGTAAGTTTCTAATAGGTAAGAAAAGTAGTTGACATTTCTCCATTTTAAGTATTTCAGAAAAGAAAGATTTATAAAGGCCCTTACGAGGCCATATTAAATAAGATTTGAAAATGCTTACGAAGGTCATTAGAGGACCATTATGAAAGAAGTTCTTTTAAAGAATACGAGCCTCAAAAGGCTAAGTAAAGTGTTTTGAGAAAAGAAATAAAGCTTTCAAATACGCACCTCCTGCTCATCTTTTATGAAAGAATTCCCAAGTATAGTCGAATGAAGTTTCAAATGTTGCATTGTTCGTGCAAGCTTTCCATTGTGCATAATCTATGAAAGCATGTTTCTTGCCGAGTCATTCTTACCAGTTTAGATGTTTCGAGAATTTTTAGAAAGAATTGTAAGCTTTAAAGGGGTTGGTGTGAATTATAAGCCATTCTTGGTATTTATCGAGAGTCACTATGTTTTCAAAAGTGAGTTTGAAAGCGTTTATATTTAATCCTTGATGCCTACTTGTTTATGTGCCTGAATGACTGCTAGTAGGGAAGTTTTGTCATTAAGGACCTAGAATTGAGTTGAGTGGTTGTAATGAAGTTTAAGGAGGGTGATCATTCCTTGGGGACTATGATTGCCTAATATGATAGTAAAGTACGAATGCTTGATATGTGGCTATTATTAGTATTATTGCCTGCAACTGTTTTGGGCTTAAGGAGTAGGGGAATTCTCACTGAACGTGTGGTTCTCGTCCCTTTATTATTCCCCTTTTTCCCAAGTTCAATTTGAGCAGGTATAAGAGATCCTTTGAACTTATTTGTTGTCGACCCCTCAGAAGCCTCTGCCAGCTTTGCAAAGTGTCTGATACCTATCATGTTGTAAATTTTTAAGTTCATTGTTGTATGTGAAAGCATGTAGTCGGCTCTGTACCTGTATATGTATCATTCTGACCCTCATTTTAATTGTCTGAACGTTAGTAATTCAGATGAGTGGCCTACGGCAGTGAACTTGAGTCATTTAAGCATCTGTTACACCTTATTACCAGTCTATAGGTACCCTTAGCTGAACTAAGGCTCTAATATGTTGTTAAAACAGGAGAAACTTTGGCAGTTTTAATTTAGAAAGACTATCTAAATGCTAATCCAAACCCTCGATCTTCAAGAGCTTTAAGGATTTCCCTCTAGGAAGTCCTAGCGATGTGACTCTCCCTAGGATGGGGGCATTACATTAGGTGGTAAAATAATTTTAGCTCATATCGCTAATAAAATACGGTTTCCTTAGCGCAAAAAAGGCATTACGAACAGCTTAACGGAATACCGTTAAGTTCTTCGTAATGCCTTTTTGCGCTAAGGAAATTGTATTTTATTAAAATTATTTTCTAAATGCCTATGCAATCGTTAATTTTATTAAAAAGGATGTTATTATCACTGTTGTTATTATTATCACCACTAATATTATTATTAGTTTTGAAAATCTTTCGATGATTTTTAATGAGCGTTATTAACGGTTATTAATAAGTACTAAATCAATTAGGAACCCGAATACGATGAGGTTGTCAACCTTAGAAGTAGGTCGATGTTTATTAAATCGAACCTAACTATATTTGTGAACGAGTAATCGATGAAATATTATATTATCGATTTGGGTTTAGAATACGGGTTATGAATTAGACTAGCAGTATCGAATATGAACCAGCTTGGGACCAAAAAAAATAAAAATAAAGAGAGGGAAGGGCATTTTGGACATTTTTCGCATTCCCCTTATTTCTCCTCTCCCTGCCTGCGACCCCCCCTATTTCACCACATCTCACTCTCTCTCTGCTTCAGCATCTTCTTCCTCCTCCCCTCACCATACACGCGGCTCCAAAGCTCAAATTGACAGCCGATTTTCGCCACCGAGCCTACCAAAGCTGCCCATTCGACCTCCCCCACAAACTAGCCCCCATGTGGTACTGAAATTTGGCATAACCGGGAAGAACCCACCATGTTTTCACTGCGTTGGGGCACTGAATTGAAGCTCGAACGCGTGCCTAGATATGGCCATGCAATTCCACTCTTAGTTGCTTCGATTTTCTATAAATTAGAGTAGAAATCACTGCTTTCAAACACCCAATTCAACCTCAAATCAGTAAGTGAGTTTGGGTCTGTTTTAGGGTTCTAATTTTTAGAAATTTGGGTGCGATTTGGGTCCTGTTTGAACGTGGGTGAACTAGAGCCGAAAATTGAAGTTGTTCGAGCCCCTAAAGTCGAGCCCACAGCCGTGAATCGAACCTCTAGCTTAGGTTCAAGGTGAAGGTTCATTTCCTCCTAAATTACTACTATTTTCAATGAATTTAACTAAATTCGTTACCGCATATTGATTTGAGGTTAGGAATCAGTTTGGGTGAACTTAAAATTGCAATCGAGGAAATTACGAACATGATGTTAATTGTGGGTTAATTGCATGTGCAACTGCTATTGGGTTATTAATGGTTAGACAGTTTAGAGGTTCGCTAAATTATTAATAATTTGATTATCGCCTTCGCGTTATCGCTTTGTTAATTTATTAGCATTGAATCACGTTTTGAAGTTTAAAGATGCTAATATGGCGAATTAAGGCATTAGTAAAGCATGTTGGCTTCTGTTTGAAAGCTTTCGCTAAATCAGTACAGCTGTGTTTAATTTCTATATTGGGCTATTGATGAGAATGCTATGTGTGTATATGATGGTTTTGTGAATTATTGGTTTTTTTATGACAATATTAAACCGAGTTGAAAGTTAGATGGCTCGAGGTGGAACTATTGAGTGGTTTGAGGTTCTTATGGTCGTTTTGGTGTGAGGAGGGAGTTTGGGTTGTGAATTACCGCAATCGTATAGATTGCGAGGGCATGTGTGGCTCATTGAGTAGATTTTACCGAGTCGTGTTGTGAAGTGTATGAACGTGCTACGTGTAAACTCCTCTCCCCTTAATGTGTTACGTGACCAATTCTTAAAACTTAAGACGTCTTTAAAAGAAGGGTCATTTAGAAAACTTATTTTTATGATTTTGAACATTTTTAAGTACCTACCAATTGCCTCTTAGTTGATTAAGATGTTTGTGGCCTAAAAGAGATCCTAAAAGATCGAACTACTCAATTAGTGACTCGACTGAATAGTCGATACGTTTAGGAAGTTTAAAAGCGAACTAAAAGTGAATTTGAAAATGTTTAAGGCATTGGTTTGTTTATAGTTTCTCCTTCTATTTAAAAGAATTTAAATGACCTAAAAAAGAGCATCTTAAGGTGCTAATTATGAAGTTTAGCTAATTTATATACTAGTTGCTTGCTTGAGCCTCAATTGCGTTTCAAGTTACGAGCATGTAAAACTATTATATTTTGAGAAGCGTTCACGTTGAAACTTTACGAAGTTGTTTACCTTATAAACGAGCCAAGTACCTTAAGTTTTCGAATAATAACAAGTTTGGAACGTTTTAAGCATTTAGTTTATTTTTACGCCCTGCTTTGAGTTTTAAAAGGGGTTGAAACGAATAATAAAATGACAACTGAGGGTTTTATTATGAACCTAGTTTGAGTAAAATGCTAACTAAATACTTTAAGTTTCAAATGGGTTTTGTTTTATGAATTAACAAAAGTATTACGTTATTAAGAAACTTTTAAATTAAAAACAAGATCGTCTTACGATTTAGCAAATTCATCACATTTACAAGAAGCATTTAAGTTAGAAACTAAGCCGTTTTACGATTTAGTAAACGTATTGCGTCTATAAGAAGTTTATAAGTTAGAAACGAAATCTTTTTACGAATTAACAAATGTATTACGCTTATACAAAACTTTTAAGTTGAAGACGAAGTCGTTTTACGATTTAGCAAACTTATTACGTTTACACGAAGTTTTTAAGTTAGAGACGAAGTCGTTTTACGATTTAGTAAACTTATTAAGTTTATACGAAACTTTTAGGTTAGAAACGAAAAACTTATTACGTTTATACGAAACTTTTAAGTTGAAAACGAAGTCGTTTTACGATTTAGCAAACTTATTACGTTCATACGAAGCTTTTAAGTTAGAAACGAAGTCGTTTTACGATTTAGCAAACTTATTATGTTTATACGAAGCTTTTAAGTTGAAAATGAAGTTGTTTTACGATTTAGCAAACTTATTACGTTTATACGAAGCTTTTAACTTGAAAACGAAGTCATTTTACGAATTAGTAAACGGATTACGTTTATAAGAAACTTTTAAGTTAAAAGTAAAGTCATTCTATGAGTTAGTAAATGTATTACGTTTACAAGAAACTTTTAAGTTAAAAGTAAAGTCGTTTTACGAGTTAGTAAACGTATTACATTTATACGAAGTTTTTAAATTAAAAATGAAGTGAACTATAAGCATTTAGAAAGGTTAAGATCGTTTTGTAAAAAGGTAAGTTTTCAGCATAGTAAGCAACTGAAGAAGAGAAATGAAATACATTTTTAAAGGTCAAGAAAGTGCTAGGTAATTGGCCAGGGTTAGGAACTGGACACAAAATATGAATTATCTTGGTGTGAGCTGTTCCTGGAAACTGGACGCAAAGATGGCGTGAGCTATTTCCCCCTAAAGAAAAGTTAGGAACTGGACTCAAGATATGAATTATCTTGGTGTGAGCTGTTCTTGGGAACTGGACTCAAGATATGAATTATCTTGGTATGAGTTGTTCTCCAGATAAGTTATGATGTTTGATGCGTAAGAAAACCTCGAGGGGGACTGGACTTAAGATTTGTCTATCTTCATGTGAGCTGTTGCCCCACAGAGGACAATATCGAAGTTTGAGTTTATCTGCTGAGACGCGTTTTGGCCAAAAGTTATGTACGTATACCCCAGGGATAACGTGAGTTGTGAGTGACAATCTCACTTAGGGGCAGTGTAAATCTCCCGTAGCCAGCACAATAAGATGTTTTTATGCTATGAGTACAGTGTTTTGAGAAAAGAAAGAAAGCTTTGAAATGTGCACCTCCTGCTCATCTTTTATGAAAGAATTTCCAAGTATAGTCAAATGAAGTTTCAAATGTTGCATTGTTCATGCAGGCTTTTCATTGTGCATATTCTATGAAAGCGTGTTTCTTGCCAAGTTATTCTTACCAGTTTAGATGTTTCGAGAATTTTTAGAAAGAATTATAAGCTTTAAAGAAATTGGTATGAATTACAAGCCATTCTTGGTAATTGTCGAGAGTCACTACATTTTCAAAAGTGAGTTTGAAAGCGTTTATATTCAATTCTTGTTGCCTACTTGTTCATGTGCCCTGAATAACTGCTAGTAGGGAAGTTTTGTCATTAAGGGCCTAAAATTGAGTCGAGTGGTTGGAATGAAGTTTAAGGAGGGTAAGCATTCCTTGGAGACTATGATTGCCTAATATGATAGTAAAGTACGAATACTTAATATGTGGCTATTATTAGTATTATTACCTGCAACTATTTTAGGTTTTAAGGAATAGGAGAATTCTCACTGAACGTGTGGTTGCTCATCTCTTTATTATTTCCCTTTTTCCAGGTTCAATTTGAGCAGGTATAAGAGATCTTTTGAAGTTGATTTGATGCCGACCCCTCAGAAGTCTCTGCCAGCTTTGCAAAGTGTTTGATGCCTACTGTTAGGTGATAATTTGTCGTATTTTACATGCTCCTTTTACCTAATTTTAACTCGTATAATAATACAATTTTTAGAGTTTAAGGAGGGTAAGCATTCCTTGTTTAACTCGTATTTTACATGCCCCTTTTACCTAATTTTAACTCGTATTTTACATGCCCCTTTTACATGTCTACTGTTTGATGCCTACTGTTGCGAAAAGGAGCGCAGACGGGCAAAAAGGGCAAAAGCCACCAAGAAGGGGCGACAGGGGGGCCGAGCCGCCGTGCCAGAAAAGTGGCACGGTGGGGCCGTGCCATGTGGCACGGTCATGCCAACCTAGCACGGTGAGACCGTGCCATGTGGCATGATCGTGCCTCCCCCCTGTTCGCCCATTAGCTCGATTTTTCTATTTAACCCTCCTTCGGCGTTTTTGTTCGAGGGTAGCTCGGGGTTCTCTCTGGTGATTTTTAGGCTAGGTTTTAGGTTAGTTTATCAAATAAAACTTCAATAGGAGGATTGGATTAGAATTGAGGATTATAATCTTGGATTCAACCTTTGGATTTCAAGTTCCTTCTATTGATCAAGTCTAAGTTTTTTTCCCTTTTCTCTCTTTAGTTCATATGTGGTTCTTCTTTACGTTTTGCTAGTTTAATTCTTATATTTGTTTTGTTTAGTTTAAATGTTTAGTTTTCATTTTTAATTCATGTTTATTTAATTGTTTAGATTTGATTTATTTCATTCTCTTTCTTCTCTTGTTCAAATTCATGTACTTGTTTGCTAGTTTAGGTTTTCATGTGTTTGTGATGTTTAGTTGTTAGTTTGTATTGGATTGGATTGTGGCTAGCCGTTGATGGATAATTAATCTTGTTTATGCCCTGACCTTACCTTGTTTATGCCTAGAATTTAGAGTTTTCTTTCACGCCCGCCAAGTATTCGATGAAATGCTTGAAAGAGCTTTAATCCGTGTTTGGGGGCAATTGACTTATGCTGAGAAGTGAGGTCGATTGTCTAGTATGGGTGGAGAGAATAGTTGGGATTGGGACATGAAAATAGTCTCATCACTAGTTAGGTCAAGGGTTGTCAACCTACTAGTTGAATTGAACTAATCCCATGAAAATAGGTAGTTAGAGCAACTAGATTAGCTTATTGACCCTTAAGAGAGGGCTTAGGTGGCCTTAACGATGCAACCGATCAACTCTGAATGCTAGCATAGTTAGGGAGGGTTTGGGCTTGACTTGATTACTTGGTTTATCTTAGGTCTAATTATAGTCCTTTTGCTTTCGCTTTAGTAGTTTAGTTCTATTCTCTATCCCTTCAGTTTTGCCTAGTTTGAGATGCTTTAGTTAGCTCTGGTACTTGGAAACCCAACTCTCTGTGAATGACACCCCGAGCACTCAACGATATACCTTGCACTTGGGGTTTATAAATATTAAAACTCTATTTTTCCCTTAACACCGACCATGTTGTAAATTTTTAAGTTCATTGTTGTTATGTGAAAGCATGTAGTCGGCTCTGTAGCTATTTATGTATTTTTTCGACCCTTGTTTTAGTTGTTTGATCGTTAGTGATCCGGGCGAGTGGCTTGATGCTGTGGACTTGGGTTATTTTAGCATATGTTATCCCTATTTACCTATTTACAGGTACCCTTAGCTGAGTTAAGACCTTAAAATGTTGCTAAAATAGGGGAAACTCTGGCAGTTTTATTTTAGAATGACTATCTAAATGCTAATCCAAACCCTCGATCTTCAAGAGCCTTAAAGATTTCCCTCTAGGAAGTCCTGGCAGTGTGACTCTCCCTAGGTTGGGGGCGTTACATTAGGTTATAGACGTAATAAGTTTATTTCCCTCTAGGAAGATGATGCTCGTAACTTCGTAAATAACTTAAAAGCTTCTTATAGACATAATAATTTATTAACATATAAACCGACTTCCTTTTGAACCTAAAAGCTTCTTAGAATTGTCAAACGATTGCTAGTTCATAAAACGACTTCGTTTTTAACTTAAAAGCTTCTTAATAACGTAATACGTTTGTTAGTTCATAAAAAGATTTCGTTTCTAACTTATAAACTTCTTATAAACGTAATATGTTTACTAAATCGTAAAACGACTTAGTTTCTAACTTAAATACTTCTTGTAAACGTAATAAATTTGCTAAATCGTAAAACGATCTTGTTTTTAACTTAAAAGTTTCTTAATAATATAATACGTTTGTTTTATTCGTAAAACGGAACCCATTTGGAACTTAAAGTGCTTAGTTAGCGTTTAACTCAAACTAGGTTCGTAATAAAACCCTCAGTTGTCATTTTATAACTCGTTTCAACCCCTTTTAAAACTCAAAGGAGGGCGTTAAAAAAAAAACTGAATGCTTAAAATGTTCGAAACTTGTTATTATTCGAAAACTTAAGGAACTTGGCTCGTTTATAAGGTAAACAAATTTTCTTCGTAAATTTTCAGCGTGAACGCTTCTTAAAACATAATGGTTTTACATGCTCGTAACTTGAAAACGTGTTTGGATTATTAATGGTTTTACCACCTAATGCAACACGCCCATCCTAGGGAGAGTCACACTGCCAGGACTTCCTAGAGGGAAATCCTTAAGGCTCTCAAAGATCGAGGGTTTGGATTAGCATTTAGGTAGTCTTTCTAAATTAAAACTGCCAGAGTTTCCCCTGTTTTAGCAACATATTAGGGTCTTAGCTCAACTAAGGGCACCTGTAGATTGGTAATAAGGTGTAACATATGCTAAAATGACTCAAGTTTACTGGTGCGGGTCACTCGCCCGTATTACTAACGTTCAAACAACTAAAACAAGGGTCAGAATGATACATATACAGGTACAGAGCCGGCTACATGCTTTCACATACAACAATGAACTTAAAAATTTACAATGTGGCAGGCATCAGACACTTAGCAAAGCTGGCAGAGGCTTCTGAGGGGTCGGCAAAAAATAACTTCAAAAGATCTATTATACCTGCTGAAATTAAACCTGGGAAAAAGGGGAATAATAAAGGGATGAGCAACCACACGCTCAGTTAGAATTCCCATACTCCTTAAAACCCAAAACAGTTGCAGGCAATAATACTAATAATAGTCACATATCAAGCATTCGTACTAGACTATCATATTAGGCAATCATAGCCCCCAAGGAATGATCACCCTCCTTAAACTTCGTTCCAACCACTCAACTCAATTCTAGGTCCTTAATGACAAAACTTCCCTACCAGCAGTCATTCAGGCACATGAACAAGTATGCAACAAGGATTGAATATAAACGCTTTTAAACTCACTTTTGAAAGCATAGTGACTCTCGATAAATACCAAGAATGGCTTATAATTCACACCAACCCCTTTAAAGCTTACAATTCTTTCTAAAAATTCTCGAAACATCTAAACAGGTAAGAATGACTTGGCAAGAAACATGCTTTCATAGATTATGCACAATGAAAAGCTTGCACGAACAATGCAACATTCGAAACTTCATTTGACTATAGTTGAAATTCTTTCATAAAAGATGAGCAGGAGGTGCACATTTGAAAGCTTTATTTCTTCTCTCAAAACACTTTACTCAGCCTCTTGAGGCTCGTATTCTCTAAAAGAACTTCTTTCGTAATAGTCCTCTAATGACCTTCATAAGCATTTTCAAATCTTATTCAATATGGCTTCATAAGGCCCTTATAAATCTTTCTTTTCTGAAATACTTAAAATGGCGAAGTGCCAACTTCTTTTCTTACTTATTAGAAACTTACTCATAGAATAAAAACATCTTATTGTGCTGACTGGGGGAGATTTACACTGCCCCTAAGTGAGGTCGTCACTCACAACTCACGTTATTCCCGGGGTATATGTACTTATCTTTTGGCCAAAACGCGTCTCAGCAGATAAACTCAAACTTCGATATTGTCCTCTGTGGGGCAACAGCTAACACCAAGATAATCATATCTTGAGTCCAATCCCCCTCAAGGTTTTCTTACGCGTCACACATCATTACTTATCTGGGAAACAGCTCACACCAAGATAATTCATATCTTGAGTCCAGTTCCCAGGAATAGCTCACACCAAGATAATTCATATCTTGAGTCCAGTTCCTAACATTTCTTTAGGGGGCAATAACTCGCGCCATCTTTGCGTCCAGTTTCCAGGAGCAGCTCACTCCAAGACAATTCATATCTTGAGTCCAGTTCCTAACCCTGGCCAATTGCCTAGCACTTCTTAGTCTCTAAAATCGTATTTCATTTCTCTTCTTCAGTTGCTTACTTTGCTGAAATCTTACTTTTAAACAAAACGACCATAACCTTTTGAAATATTTATAGCTCATTCGTTTTTTGCTTGAAAACTTCATATAAACCGAGTAAGCTTGCTAACACGTAAATCACCTTCGTAAATAACTTAAAGCTTCTTATAGACATAATAAGTTTATTAACACGTAAATCGACTTCCTTTTAAACTTAAAAGCTTCTTAAAAACGTAATAAGCTTGTAAATACGTAAACCGACTTCGCTTTAAACTTAAAAGCTTCTTATAAATGTAATAAGCTTGTTAATACATAAACCGACTTTGTTTTAGGCTTAAAAGCTTCTTATAAACGCAATAAGTTGGTTAATACATAAAACGACTTCGTTTTAAACTTAAAAACTTCTTATAAACGCAAATAAGTTGGTCAATACGTGAAACGACTTCGTTTCAAACTTAAAAGCTTCTTATAAACGCAATAAGTTGGTTAATACGTAGAACGATTTCTTTTTAATCTTAAAAGCTTCTTATAAACGAAATAAGATTGTTAACACGTAAATTGACTTCATTTTAATCTTAAAGCTTCTTATAAACATAATAAGTTTACTAACACGTAAATAGGCTTCTTTTTTAACTTAAGATTTCTTATAAACGTAATACGTTTACTAACTTGTAAATCGACTCCTCTTTTAACTTTAAAAACTTCTTGTAAACGAAATACGTTTGCTAATCCATGAAACGATCTCGTTTTTAACTTAAAAAGCTCCCTATAAAAGTAATACGTTTACTAATTCGTAAAACGAAACCCATTTGGAAATTAAAATACTTAGTTAGCATTTAATTCAAACTACGTTCGTAATAAAATCCTCAGCCGTCATTTTGTAACTCGTTTTAATCCCTTTTTCAAACTCAAAGGAGGGCGTAATACTAAACAAGAGGCTTAAAACATTCCAAACTTGCTATTATTCAAAAACTTAAGGTACTTGGCTCGTTTATAAGGTAAACAAGTTTTCTTTGTAAACTTTCAACATAAACGCTTCTTAAAACATAATGGTTTTCCGTGCTCGTAACTTGAAACTCAATAGAGACCTAAGCAAGCAACTAGCATATAAATTAGCTAAACTTCATAATTAGCACCTTAAGATGCTCTTTTCTAGGTCGTTTAAATTCTTTTAAACACAAGGAAAAGTTATAAACAAATCAATGTCTTAAACATTTTCAAATTCACTTTTAAACTTGCTAAACCTGTCGACTATTCAGTTGAGTCACTAACTGAGCAGTTCGACGATTTAGGATCTCTTTTAGGCCACAAACATCTAACCAAGTAACAGGCAATTTGTAGGCACTTAAAAGCATTCGAAATCATAAAACATAAGCTTTCTAAATAACGCTTTCTTTTAAAGACGTCTTAAGTTCCAAGAATTGGTCACATAGCACATTGAGGGGAGAGGAGTTTACACATAGCACATTCATACACTTCATAACACAACTCGGTAGAATCTAGTTAATGAGCCACACATGGCCTCGTAATCCACACGACTGCGATAATTCATAACCCAAACTCCCTCCTCACACAGCACCGACCACAAGAACCTCAAATTTCTCAATAGTTCCACCTCAAGCCATCCAGCTACTAACTCGGTTTAATATTGGCATGCACAAACCAACAATACATAAAACGATCATATATATGTGTGACATTCATGCTTAATAACCAACTTAAAATCAAGCGTATACTAAACTGATGCAAATAGAAACTTCAAAGCGATATTTACTTTTTAGTTCGTAAACCAATATCCATAGGCATAGTATCTCATAGAAATTACTACGAATAGACCATTAACATGCCCAAACTGATGTAACCATAACCTTTAGACATAATTCAGTTCATTCCACAATTACTTCAATTAGCATTCTCTTGCTTCAAAACGGAATTCGAACTAATAAATTATTGGAATCACAGCACTATGCTAACATTCTGTTCATTGAACACTTCTCTACTGTCTGGTTGTTAACATTCAGCATTAATTCGACATCCAAATGACCCAAAATCAGCACCATGTTCATAATTCCTCAATCTCAATTCTAAATTTGCCCAAACTAATTTCTAACTTCAAAATCAACATGCACTAACTAAATTTAGTTAAATTCATTGAAAATAGTAGTAATTTAGGAGGAAAGGAACCCTCACCTTAAACCCAAACTAGACCTTCGATTCACGACTGTGGGCTCGACTCTAGGGTACTTTGAACGACTCCAAACTTCGACCTTGCCCTTTGGTCACGCGAGCAGCACCAACACACGCCCAAACTTCACCAATTCGTGCCCTAAACAAGCCTAAATTTCAGTTATCAACTTGAGAATGAATTGGGGGTTCGAAAGCAATGATTTCTACCCTAATTCATAGAAAATTGAAGCAACTAAGAGGTGAATTGTGTGGCCATACCTGGGGTACATGTTCAAGCTCCGATTCGGTGCCCCAATCTGCCGAAAACGTGGTGAGTTCTTCCCGGTTTTGCCTAATTTCAGTACCAAATCGTGGCTGATTTGTGGGGGAGGTCGAATGGGGGAATTTTGTAGCTAAAAGTGGCTAGAAATCTCTAGGTTTGGGAGCTTAGCGGTGAACGCATGGTGGAGAAGAGGAGGAAGAAGATGAAGCACAGAGAGAGAGAGTGAGATGTCGTGAAATAGGGGGGCTCGCGGGCAGGTGAGGAAGAAAGGACACACATAAATTACCAGTTTGCCCCTCCCTACCCTCTTTCATTTATTTTTGGTCCAAACAGATCAATACTTGACACCGCTAATCTAATTCGTAACCCGTATTCTAAACCTAAATCAATAATATAACATTTCATTGATTACTCGTTACCAAATATGACAAGGTTAGATTTAATAATCATCGAACTACTTCTAAGGTTGACAATCTAATCGTATTCGGGTCCTAATCGATTTAGTACTCGTTAATAACCGTTAATAATGCTTACTAAAAATCATCGAAAGATTTTCAAAACTAATAATGATTTTAATAGTAATAATAATAATGATGACAATAACATCCTTTTTAATAAAATTAACGCTCACATAGGCATTTGAAAAATAATTTTAGGTCATATCGCTAATAAAATACGGTTTTCATAGTGCAAAAAAGGCATTACGAACAACTTAACAGAATATAAAGCACACAGGTATTACACTCTGCCCCCTAAAAGAAGTTCGTCCTTGAAATTACTTACTTGCTGGAAATAATGGGGGCGTACTTTTTTTGCACTCCCTTCATAATCCGATCTACTTCATGCTTAGCTATCCACTCCATCTCCAAAGTAACATTCCCTCCTTGGGTTTCTAGTCTTACCTAGTCAACGAGTTTTTCCATGAACCATAACAACACAATCTCTAAAGGTAAGATCGATATGATGATTAGTTCTTAAAGGGTAGACAGAAGGAGTTGTGTATCCATCTTATCAGGCTTACTGGTTGGCCTCTTTGCAATTCTCGGATTACAAACGACTAAGTAGCATTAGAAATCAACTAAATTGCAAGCATAAAGATGGTTAATAGGAGGAGTACCTGGTACTGCCTTCGTGGAATCTCCTTCTAATTAGAATGCTCAACCTCCCGCTTGAGGTTTCTTATGGTCTTGATTGTTTCCTGGGGAAACACCAGCTGGAGGGCGACCTTGTTGTACCGTTGGGTTGATTCCCATTCCAGACATCTGAATATTATATTGATTATTCCACATGGCCCTTGGGCAATTAGTGGCTTTGTGACCCATAGCACCACATCCAAAACATGAGCCCGTAAAGCTTTTGCATGAGCCGGACGTCCACACTGGCCACACGTTATCTTTGGTTTTCATTGGACGGCTTGCTTCGCCTTATCTTGTTTTATCCCAGATTTAAACCTTCTGAAGTTTCTGCTTCCTTGGGAATTGGATTCTCCAGGGCCAATTTCCCTCTTTGCTTGGCCGTTTTCTTTGTTTTCAACCTCAGTCTCATCTATGATGCAGGCTACTTTCACAGCCCTCTGGTACATTTCTTAAAAGTTGGTATAGGCATACCCCGCTATTATCTGCTTTATTTCTCCTTTTAATCCTTGTTCGAAGTGGTCCATCCTCATTTCTTCGGTAGCCACTTGGTTAGGTGCAAAGCAGCTCAGCTCATTGAACTTCGCCGCATATTCTATTACGCTTATTTCTCCTTGCTTTAGGCATAAGAACTCCCATTCCTCAGTTCTTCTTACATCATGAGAGTAATATTAAGCGTCCATCAAGGCTTTCAGTTGGTTTCAGGTTAACGCGGGTTCACCCGCTCTAGGTTTTACCGTTCCCCACCAGAATTCAGCTTCGTTTTCGAATTGATAGGTGGCCAGATGCACCTTAAATCCCTCAGGGCACTCCATGATTTCAAATAAGTTTTCCATCCTCCTGAGCCACTCATCGTATACCACAGGGTCAGTTCCACCTTTAAACTTAGAGGTTTAAGCTTATTAAACAGGCATATCATCTCCATGGCAGTTGGTTCTGGTGTTAGCTCGCATCGAGGAGGCATCTGTCACACATTCACACAAGGAATTACTTAGTTCCATTTTCAGCGAGGGCTAACATGCAATCACTCTAGGACTTGTAGGGGTATGATTCCTTGGCTACTGGAATGATTTGCGAATGGCGAGAGCTGTTACGTATAGCCTCAAGTCTAGTTCAATTCAACCTTCATATAGTGATTCGCGCATATCACATCTTATTCAAAGGAAATACACATGCATGCTTACATAAACTAGTGGGCACATAACACTTGAAAGCTATCCATTCATATTTATTTCATTTGGACAGTAGTAGTGGAACAAAAGAAAATACACGTGCATGCTTACACAGACGAGTCTATAGCCGATGACTTCCCTAGAAGTGACAACTCAGGCGAGGAGTGAGAAAGAAGAGTGTGAACCCATGTTCACAGATGTTATGTTGCATGAAAATAAACAAGATGGAAGCTTTTAAGTTGTTTCTTTTAAATATGAAGCATTAGAGTGATGAAGAGTATTCAGTAACCTTACGTTCCACTACTACTGTCCAAATGATATAAATAAGAATGGATGGCTTCCAAGTGTTATGTGCCCACTAGTTTGTGTAAGCATGCATGTGTATTTCTTTTGAATAAGATGTGATATGCACGTATGACTATATGAAGGTTGAACTGAACTAGACTTGAGGCTATACATAACAACTCTCGCCATTTGCGAATCATTCCATTAGCAGAGGAATTATACCCCTACAGGCCCGAGAGTGATCGCAAGTTAACCCTCGTCAGAAATGGAACTAAGAAATTCCTTGTGTGAATGTGTGACAGATGCCTCCTCAATGCGAGCTGACACCAGAACCAACTGCCATGGAGATGATATGCCAGTTTAATAAGCTTAAACCTCCCAACTTTGAAGGTGGAACTGAGCCTATGGTATATGAGGAGTAATTCAGGAGAATGGAAAACTTATTTGAAATGAGGAAGTGCCCTGAGGGGTTTAAGGTGCATCTGGCCACCTATTAATTTGAAAAAAAAGCTGAATTCTGGTGGGGAACGGTGAAACCTAGAGCGGGTGAACTCGCGTTAACTTGGAACCAACTGAAAGCTTTGATGGACGCTCAATATTACTCTCATGATGTAGGAGGAACTAAGGAAAGGGAGTTCTTATGCCTAAAGCAAGGAGAAATAAGCGTAATAGAATATGCGGCGAAGTTCAACGAGCTGAGCCGCTTTGCACCTAACCAAGTGGCCACCGAAGAAATAAGGATGGACCACTTCGAACAAGGATTGAAAGGAGAAATAAAGCAGATAATAGCAGGGTATGCCTATGCCAACTTTCAAGAAATGTACCAGAGGACTGTTAAAGTAGCCCGCATCATAGATGAGACCGAGATTGAAAACAAAGAAAAAGGCCGAGCAAAGAGGGAAATTGGCCCTGGAGAATCTAATTCCCAAGGAAGCAGAAACTTCAGAAAGTTTAAATCTAAGATAAAACAGGATAAGTGGAAGCAAGCCGTCTAATGGAAACCAAGGAAAACCTGTGGCCGGTGTGGATGTCAGCACCCTGGCCCATGCAGAAGCTTGACAAGCTCATGATTTGAATGTGGTGATATGGGTCACAAAGCTGCTAATTGCCCAAGGGCCACGTGGAATAATCAGGGTAATATTCAGAGATCTGGAATAGAAATCAACCTAACAGCACAACAAAGTCACCCTCCTGTTGGTGTTCCCTCAGGAAGCAATAGAAACGGTAAGAAACCTCAAGTGGGAAGTCGAGCATTCTAATTGGAAGAAGATTCCACTAAGACAGTCCCCGGTACCCTCCCTATTAACCATCTCTATGCTTGCAATTTAGCTGATCTTGTTTTAACGTTACTCAGTCATTTGTAAACCGGGATTCGCAAAGAAGCTAGCCAGTAATCCTGACGAGATGGATACCCAACTCCTTATGTCTACCCTTTAAGAACTAATCATCACATCGATCTTACCTTTAGAGAATGCATTGTTATGGTTCAAGGAAAAGCCCGTTGACTAGGTAAGACTAGAAACCCAAGGAGGAAATGTTACTTTGGAGACGGAGTGGATAGCTAAGCATGAAGTAGATCGGGGTTGTGAAAGGCGTGTGGGAGAAGTACGCCCCCGTTATTTCCAACAAGTAAGCAATTTCGAGGACGAAATTCTCTTAAGGGGGAGAATGTAATACCTGCGTACTTTATATTCCGTTAAGTTGTTTGTAATGCCTTTTTGCGCTATGGAAACTATATTTTATTAGCGACATAAGCTAAAATTATTTTCTAAGTGCCTATGTGAGTGTTAATTTTATTAAAAAGATGTTATTGTCACTGTTACTATTATTACTATTAATATTATTATTAGTTTTGAAAATCTTTCGATGATTTTTAGTAAGCGTTATTAATGGTTATTAACGAGTACTAAATCGATTACGAACCCGAATACGAATAGGTTGTCAACCTTAGAGGAAGTTCGATGGTAATTAAATCAAACCTTGTCATATTTGAGAACGAATAGTCGATGAAAGATTAGATTATAGAATTGGGATTAGAGTTTGGGTTACGAATTGGATTAGCAGTGTCGAGTATTGATCAGTTGGACCAAAAATAAATGAAAGAGAGTAGGGAGGGGCAAACTGGTAATTTTGCCTAGCCCCCTTATTTCTCCTCACCCTACCACGAGCCCACCCCTTCACGACATCTCACTCTCTCTCTGTGCTTCATCTTCTTCCTCCTTCTCCCCACCATTCGTGCACCACTAAAGCTCCCAAATCCAGAGAATATTCGACACCTTTAGCTGCAAAATTCCCCCATTCGACCACCCTTACCAGCTGGCGTAAGTTTGGAGCGAATCTGGGTCGAAATTCAAAGCTCCTTATCACGTTTATGGAGGGTTTTGGGCAATGGATTGGGGCACGAACACTTGCCCAGGTAAGGCCATGCAATTTAGCTTCTAGCTGCTTTCAATATTCTATAAATTGGGGTGAAAATTTGCATCTACAAACACCCAATTTAATCTCAAGTTGATAACCGAAATTTAGGCTTGTTTAGGGCTCGAATTGGTGGAGTTTGGGCGTGAGTTGGTGCTGCTCATGTGACCAGAGCGCAAGGTCAGAGTTTGGAGCTATTCGAAGTACCTAAGGTCAAGCCGGTCAAGCCTTTGATCGAACACCTAGCTCGAAATCGAGTTGGAGATTTCCTTACTCCTAAATTACTATTAATTTCAGTGTTTTAACTAAATTAGTCAGCGCATGTTGATTTTGAGCTTAGGAATCAGTTTGGGTGAACTTAGGATTAAAATCTAGGAAATTACGAACATGATGTTAATTGTGGGTTAATTGCATGTGCAACTGCTGTTGGATTATTAATGGTTAGACAGTTTGGAGATTCGCTAAACTAAAAATAATTTGATTATCGCCTTAGTGTTGTCGCTTCGTCAGTTTATTAGCCTTGAATCATGTTTTGAAGTTTAAAGATGCTAATTTGGCGAATTAAGGCATTAGTAAAGCATGTTAGTTTCTGTTTAGAAGCTATTGCTAAATCAGTACAACTGCATTTAATTTCTATATTGGGCTATTGATGAGAATGCTATACTTATATATGATGGTTTTGTGAATTATTACTTTGTTTATGACAATATTAAACCGAGTTGGAAGTTGGATGGCTCGAGGTGGAACTATTAAACGATTTTAGGTTCTTGTGGTTGTTGTTGTGTGAGGAGGGAGTTTGGGTTGTGAATCATCGCAATCGTGGGGATTGCGGGGCCGTGTGTGGCTCATTGAGTAGATTCTGCCAAGTTGTGTTAGGAAGTGTATGAATGTGCTATGTGTAAACTCCTCTCCCCTCAATGTGTTATGTGACCAATTCTTGAAACTTAAAATGTCTTTAAACACAAGGGTCATTTAGGAAGCTTATTTTTATGATTTTGAACGCTTTTAAGTTCCTACCAATTGCCTGCTAGTTGATTAAGATATTTGTGGCTTAAAAGAGATCCTAAATTGTCGAACTACTCAGTTAGTGACTCAACTGAATAGTCGATAGGTTTAGGAAGTTTAAAAGTGATCTAAAAGTGAATTTGAAAATGTTTAAGGCATTGATTTGTTTATGACTCCTCCTTGTATTTAAAAGAATTTAAACGACCTGGAAAAGAGCACCTTAAGTTGCTAATTATGAAATTCAGCTAATTTATATACTAGTTGCTTGCTTAGGTCTTTATTGAGTTTCAAGTTACGAGCATGTAAAATCATTATGCTTTAAGAAGCGTTCACGTTGAAAGTTTACGAAGAAAATTTGTTTACCTTATAAACGAGCCAAGTTCCTTATGTTTTCGAATAATAATAAGTTTGGAACGTTTTAAGCATTTATTCTTACGCCCTCCTTTGAGTTTTAAAAGGGGTTGAAACGAGTTATAAAATGACAATTGAGGGTTTTATTACGAACCTAGTTTGAGTTAAACGCTAACTAAGTACTTTAAGTTCTAAATGGGCTTCGTTTTACGAATTAACAAACGTATTACGTTATTAAGAAACTTTTAAGTTAAAAACAAGATCGTTTTACGATTTAGCAAATTTACTACGTTTACAAAAGGTATTTAAGTTAGAAACTAAGTCATTTTACGATTTAGTAAACATATTACGTTTATAAGAAGTTTATAAGTTAGAAACGAAATCTTTTTCCGAGCTAACAAACGTATTACGTTATTAAGAAGCTTTTAAGTTAAAAACGAAGTCGTTTTCTGAACTAGCAATCGTTTGACATTTTTAAGAAGCTTTTAATTTTAAAAGGAAGCCGATTTACGTGTTAATAAACTTGTTACATCTCTAAGAAGCTTTTAAGTTATTTAGGAAGTTGATTTACGTGTTAACAAATCTTATGTCGTTTATAAGAAGCTTTTAAGTTGAAAACGAAATCGTTTTACGATTTAGCAGATTTATTATGTTTATACAAAGCTTTTAAGTTAGAAAAGAAGTCGTTTTACGAATTAGTAAATGTATTACGTTTATAAAAAGCTTTTAAAGTTAAATGTAAAGTCGTTTTGGGAGTTAGTAAACGTATTATGTTTATAAGAAGTTTCTAGATTAAAAATGAAGTGAGTTTGAAGCATTTAGTAAGGTTATGATCGTTTTGTAAAAAGGTAAGTTTTCAATATAGTAAGCAACTAAAGAAGAGAAATGAAATACGTTGTTAAAGGCTAAGAAAGTGCTAGGCAATTGGCCACGGTTAGGAACTGGACTCAAGAGACGAATTATCTTGGTGTGAGCTGTTCCTGGAAACTGGACGCAAAGATGGCGTGAACTATTTCCCCCTAAAGAAAGTTAGGAACTGGACTCAAGATATGGATTATCTTGGTGTGAGCTGTTCCTGGGAACTGGACTCAAGATATGAATTATCTTAGTGTGAGCTGTTCCCCAGATAAGTTATGATGTGTGATATGTAAGAAAACCTTGAGGGGGACTGGACTCAAGATATGATTATCTTGGTGTGAGTTGTTGCCCCACAGAGGACAATATCAAAGTTAGAGTTTATCTGCTGAGACGCATTTTAGCCAAAAGAAGTACGTATACCCCGGGGATAATGTGAGTTGTCAGTGCCGATCTCACTTAGGGGCAGTGTAAACCTCCCCTAGCCAGCACAATAAGATTTTTTTATGCTATGAGTAAGTTTCTAATAAGTAAGAAAAGAAGTCGGCATTTCGCCGTTTTAAGTATTTCAGAGAAGAAAGATTTATAAGGGCCCTTACAAGGCCATATTGAATAAGATTTGAAAAGCTTATGAAGGTTATTAGAGGACCATTACGAATGAAGTTCTTTTAAAGAATACGAGCCTGAGGAGGCTGAGTAAAGTGTTTTAAAAAAAAAGAAGGAAAGCTTTCAAATGTGCACCTCCTGCTTATCTTTTGTGAAAGAATTTCCAAGTATAGTCAAATGAAGTTTCAAGTGTTGTATTGTTCATGCAAGCTTTTTAGTGTGCATATTCCATGAAAGCATGTTCTTGCCAAGTCATTCTTACCAGTTTAGATGTTTCGAGAATTTTTAGAAAGAATTATAAGCTTTAAAAGAGTTGGCGTGAATTATAAACCATTCTTGGTATTTATCGAGAGTCACTATGTTTTCAAAAGTGAGTTTAAAAGCATTTATACACAATGCTTGTTGCCTACTTATTTATGTGCTTGAATGCCTGCCAGTATAGAAGTTTGGTCATTAAGGGCCTACAATTGAGTTGAGTGGTTGGAATGAAGTTTAAGGAGGGTATTCATTCCTTGGGAACTATGATTGCTTAATATGATAGTAAAGTATGAATGCTTGATATGTGGTTATTATTAGTATTATTGCCTGAAACTGTTTTGGGTTTTAAGAAGTAGGGGAATTTTCACTGAACGTGTGATTGCTCATCTCTTTATTATTCCCATTTTTCCCAGGTTCAATTTGAGTAGGTATAAGGGCTCATTTGAAGTTATTTTGATGACCCCTTCAAAGTCTCTGCCAGCTTTGCAAAGTGTTTGATGCCTACCACGTTGTAAATTTTTAAGTTCATTGTTGTATGTGGAAGCATGTAGCCGGCTCTGTACCTGTATATGTATCATTCTGACCCTTGTTTTAGTTGTTTGAATGTTAGTAATCTGGGCGAGTGGCCCAAGGCAGTGAACTTGAGTCATTTTAGCATATGTTACTCCTTATACCAGTCTACAGCTACCCTTAGCTGAGCTAGGACCCTAAAACTAAACCCATTTAGAGCATGTATTTCTTCATAAAACGAAAACCTAGGGAGCATCACATCACTAGGACTTCCTAGAGGGAAATCCTTAGGGCTCTTGACGATCAAGGATTTTGATTAGCATTTAGATAGTCTTTCTAAATACATGCTTTATGTGCTATGTGAAATACATGCTTTATGTGCTTATGTGGTCGTGTCTTGCTTGGTATTACTCGTATCAACAAGGGTATGACTTATAATATGTACGTATCCCCTTATTATTCAGTGGTAATGTAGGATGGTTTCCCATCATGGATTTCGTTTATCTACCCTTTTGGTGGGCCGCTTAGAATGCGGTCATGTTTTGGTATGCCATGGAGGTGCATAGTCGAAGACTGCATCATGAGATCAATCAAAATGAATGGGCAGCAAGATTCATAAGAAAGATGCTTGTGGAGGGGAGATGGAAGGAAATAACCTTTATCTTACAGCATTTGACCCAATACCGAGAAGAATGCACCCCTTTTTCCTATCGGGGTTTAATAGAATTCCTACTACGAGTGGAGAGCTATGTAGACCACCTGGGACTTACTTCATACCAGAGGAACGCCGCAGCCATCTAAATTGTTCAGACACATCTCATCCAGCCTGCGGTAACCCAACGCCTCTCCACTGTTGTGGCCCAGAGGAGTGAGCTAGAAAATCGCCAAATGAGATGCCTCTTCGTTGAAAGGCCTCAAGCAGAGCGCTATAGGTGAGTTGCCGTAATGTGGATACGCTGGATGGATGCTTTTGGAACAAATTACGCCCGAGGGTGGCAAGCCACCATGCTCTGATTAAGAGAGCTGGTAGATAAAACACCTCGCGCAGAGTATACTCCCACTGCGGTATTATATGAGCTACTAGCCCCTAATAATGATCAACCTGACAACCCAAGTGAATCCATGGCTGACAACTTTTCTAGGGATGACACCTCAGATGAAGAATAGAGTAAGCCAGCACGAACTAAGTTCACAAATGTTATATTGTATGAAAATAAACCATATGCAAGCTTTTAAGTTGTTTCTTTCAAATATGAAGCATTAGAGTGACGAAGAGTATTCACTGACCTTATATTCCACTACTACTGTCCAAATGAAGTAAATGCAGTTGGTGCTTGCCAAGTGTTATAAATTCACTAGTTTGTTCAAGCATATACGTGCATTTCCTTGAGTAACATGTGATGTACATGTATAATTATGCAAAGGTTATGCTAAAACTAAACTAGTAACTGTACATAACACCTTTCGTCTACTTGCAAATCATTTCAATAACCAAGGAAGCCTACCCCTAGCTGAAATTAGAACTAAGTGATTTCTTGTGTAATTATGTGATAGATGCCCCCTCGATGCGAACTAACACCAGAACCTACTGCCATAGAGATGATATGCCAATTTAATAAGCTTAAACCTCCCAAGTTTGAAAGTGGAACTGACTCTATGGTGTATGAG
Organism: Carnegiea gigantea; assembly: GCA_029747015.1. Classification (NCBI taxonomy): domain Eukaryota; kingdom Viridiplantae; phylum Streptophyta; class Magnoliopsida; order Caryophyllales; family Cactaceae; genus Carnegiea; species Carnegiea gigantea. The sequence goes on from JAKOGI010001229.1 coordinate 128,553, forward strand.
GAGTGGCTCAGGAGGATGGAAAACTTATTTGAAATCATGGAGTGCCCGGAGGGATTCAAGGTGCATCTGGCCACCTATCAATTCAAAAAAGAGCTGAATTCTAGTGGTGAACGGTAAAACCTAGAGCGGGTGAACCCGCGTTAACCTGGAACCAACTAAAAGCCTTGATGGATGCTCAATATTACTCTCATGATGTAAGAAGAACTGAGGAACGGGACTTCTTGTGCCTAAAGCAAGGAGAAATGAGCGTAATAATAGAATATGTGGCGAAGTTCAACGAGCTGAGCCGCTTTGCACCTAACTAAGTGGCCCCCGAGGAAATGAGGATGGACCACTTCGAACATGGATTAAAATGCCTATGCTAACTTTCAAGAAATGTACCAGAGGACTGTGAAGGTAGCTCACATCATAGAGGAGATCGAGATCGAAAACGAAGAAAAAGGCCGAGCAAAGAGGAAAATTGGCTCTGGAGAATCCAATTCCCAAGGAAGCAGAAACTTCAGAAGGTTTAAATTTAAGATAAAATAGGATAAGGGGAAGCAAGCTGTCCAACGGAAACAAAGGCAAATCTGTGGCCAGTGTGGACGTCAGCACCCTGGCCCACACAGAAGCTTTACAAGCTCATGTTTTGAATGTGGTGATACGGGTCACAAAGCCGCTAATTGCCCAAGGGCCATGTGAAATAATCAGGGTAATATTTAGAGATCTGGAATGGGAATCAACCTAACGATACAACAAGGTCGCCCTCCAGCTGGTGTTTCCCCAGGAAACAATAGAGACCATAAGAAACCTGAAGTGGGAAGTCGAGCATTCTGATTAGAAGGAGATTCCACTAAGGCAGTACCAGGTACTCCTCCTATTAACCGTCTTTATGCTCGTAATTTAGTTGATTTCTAATGCTACTCAGTTGTTTGTAAACTTGGGATTCACAAAGAAGCTAGCCAGTAAGCCTGACGAGATGGATACCCAACTTCTTATGTCTACCCTTTAAGAACTAATTATCATTTCGATCTTACCTTTAGAGATTGTGTTGTTATGGTTCAAGGAAAAATCCGTTGACTAGGTAAGACTAGAAACCCAAGGTGGGAATGTTACTTTGGAGACGGAGTGGATAGCTAAGCATGAAGTAGATCGGGATTGTGAAAGGAGTGCGGAAGAAGTACGCCCCCGTTATTTCCAACAAGTAGCAATTTCGAGGACGAAATTCTTTTAAGGGGGGAGAGTGTAATACCCGCGTACTTTATATTCTGTTAAGTTGTTCGTAATGACTTTTTGCACTAAAGAAACCGTATTTTATTCGCGATATGAGCTAAAATTATTTTCTAAATGCCTATGCGAGCATTAATTTTATTAAAAAGGATGTTATGGTCACTATTATTATTATTACTACTAATATTATTATTAGTTTTGAAAATCTTTCGATGATTTTTAATAAGCGTTATTAACAGTTATTAACGAGTACTAAATCAATTAGGTTGTCAACCTTAGAAGTAGTTCGATGTTTATTAAATCGAACTTGGTTGTATTTGGGAACGAGTAATTGATGAAATATTACATTATTGATTTGGGGTTAGAATACGGGTGGCGAATTAGACTAGCGGTATCGAATATGAACCAGCTTGGGACAAAAAAATAATACTAAAGAGAGGGAGGGGCATTTTGGACATTTTGCGCGCTCCCTTATTTCTTCTCTCCCTGCCCGCGACCCCCCCATTTCACGACATCTCGCTCTCTCTCTCTGCTTCACCGTCTTCTTCCTCCTCCCCTCACCATACACGTGACTCCAAAGCTCAAATTGGCAGCCGATTGTCGCCACCAAGCGTACCAAAGCTACACATTCGACCTTCCCCACAAACTAGCCACCATTTGGTACTGAAATTGGGTAGAACAAGGAAGAACCCACATGTTTTCGGTGGGTTGGGGCACCGAGTTAAAGCTCGAACGCATGCCCAGGTATGGCCATGCAATTCCACTCTTAGTTGCTTCAATTTTCTATAAATTAGAGTAGAAATTGCTACTTTCAAACACCCAATTCAACCTCAAATCAGTAAGTGAGTTTGGGTCTGTTTTAGGGTTCGAATTTTTAGAAACTCAGACGCGATTTGGGTCATGTTCGACTGTGGGTGAACTAGAGCCGAAAGTTGGAGTTGTTCGAGCCCCTAAAGTCGAGTCCACAGCCGCGAATCGAACCTCTAGCTTGGGTTCAAGGTGAGGGTTCCTCTCCTCCTAAATTACTACTATTATCAATGAATTTAACTAAATTAGTTATCGCATGTTGATTTGAGGTTAGGAATCAGTTTGGGTGAACATAGAATTGAAATCGAGATGATGTTAATTGTGGGTTAATTGCATGTGCAACTACGGTTGGGTTATTAATGGTTAGACAGTTTGGAGGTTCGCTAAATTATTAATAATTTGATTATCGCCTTAGCATTGTCGCTCCGTCAGTTTATTAGCCTTGAATCATATTTTGAAGTTTAAAGATGCTAATCTGGCGAATTAAGGCATTAGTAAAGCATGTTGGTTTCTGTTTAGAAGCTATCGCTAAATCAGTACAGCTATGTTTAATTTCTATATTGGGCTATTGATGAGAATGCTATGCTTATATATGATGGTTTGTGAATTATTGGTTTGTTTATGATAATATTAAACCGATTTGGAAGTTGGATGGCTTGAGGTGGAACTATTGAGTGGTTTGAGGTTCTTGTGGTCGCTGTTGTGTGAGGTGGGAGCCTGGGTTGTGAATTGCCGCAATCGTGCGGATTGCGAGGCCATGTGTGGCTCATTGAGTAGATTCTGCTGAGTTGTGTTATGAAGTGCATGAATGTGCTACGTGTAAACTCCTCTCCCCTCAATGTGTTACGTGAGCAATTCTTGAAACTTAAGATGTCTTTAAAAAGAAGGGTCATTTAGAAAACTTACTTTTATGATGTCGAACGTTTTTAAGTGCCTACCAATTGCCTGTTTGTTGATTAAGATGTTTGTGGCTTAAAAGAGATCCTAAATCATCGAACTACTTAGTTAGTGATTCGACTGAATAGTCGACAGGTTTAGGAAGTTTAAAAGTAAGCTAAAAGTGAATTTGAAAATGTTTAAGACATTGGTCTGTTTATAGCTTCTCCTTCTGTTTAAAAGAATTTAAACGACCTGAAAAAGAGCATCTTAAGGTGCTAATTATGAAGTTTAACTAATTTATATACTAGTTGCTTGCTTGAGTCTCTATTGAGTTTCAAGTTACAAGCATGTAAAACCATTATATTTTAAGTAGCGTTCACGCTAAAAGTTTACGAAGAAAACTTGTTTATCCTATAAACGAGCCAAGCACCTTAAGTTTTGAATAATAACAAGTTTGGAATGTTTTAAGCATTCAGTTTATTTTTACGCCCTCCTTTGAGTTTTAAAAGGGGTTGAAACGAGTTATAAAATGACAACTGAGGGTTTTATTACGAACCTATTACGAACCTAGTTTGAGTTAAATGCTAACTAAATACTTTAAGTTCTAAATGGGTTTCGTTTTACGAATTAACAAACGTATTACGTTATTAATAAACTTTTAAGTTAAAAACAAGATCGTCTTACGATTTGGCAAATTCATTACGTTTACAAGAAGTATTTAAGTTAGAATCTAAGTTGTTTTACGATTTAGTAAACGTATTACATTTAAAAGAAGTTTATAAGTTAGAAACAAAATCTTTTTATAAATTAACAAACGTATTACATTTATACGGAGCTTTTAAGTTGAAAATGAAGTCGTTTTACGATTTAGCAAGCTTATTACGTTTATACGAAGCTTTTAAGTTAGAAACAAAGTCGTACGATTTAGCAAACTTATTACGTCTATAAGAATCTTTTAAGTTATTTTCACCCTGCTGCGAGCCCCCCATTCACGACATCTCACCCTCTCTCTGCTTCATCGTCTTCCTCCTCTTCTCCAGCATTCGTGCGCCACCAAAGCTCCCAAACCTAGGGAATTTTCGCCACTTTTAGCTGCAAAATTCCCCCATTCGACCACCCCTACCTGCTGGCGTAAGTTTGGAGTGAATCCGGGTCGAAATTTGGAGCTCCTTGCCACATTTATAGAGGGTTTTGGGTGATGAATTGGGGCACGAACACTTGTCCAGGTAAGGCCATGCAATTTAGCTTTTAGTTGCTTTCAATATTCTATAAATTGGGGTGAAAATTTGTATCTACAAACACCCAATTCAATCTCAAGTTGATAACCGAAATTTAGGCTTCTTTAGAGCTCAAATTGGTAGAGTTTGGGCGGGAGTTGGTGCTGCTTATGTGACCAGAGGGCAAGGTCAGAGTTTGCAGCCGTTCGAAGTACCTAAACTCAAGCTGGTCAAGCCTTCGATCGAACACCTAGCTCGGAATCGAGGTGGGGATTTTCTTACTCCTAAATTACTATTAATTTCAGCGTTTTAACTAAATTAGTCAGCGCATGTTGATTTTAAGCTTAGGAATCAGTTTGGGTGAACTTAAGATTGAAATCAAGGAAATTATGAACATGATGTTAATTGTGGGTTAATTGCATGTGCAACTGCTGTGGGATTATTATTCGTTAGACAGTTTGGAGATTCGCTAAATTAAAAATAATTTGATTATCGCCTTAGCGTTGTCGCTTCGTCAGTTTGTTAGCCTTGAATCATGTTTTGAAGTTTAAAGATGCTAATTGGGCAAATTAAGGCATTACTAAAGCATGTTGGTTTCTGTTTAGAAGCTATCGCTAAATCAGTATAGCTACGTTTAATTTCTATATTGGGCTATTGATAAGAATGCTATGCTTATATATGATGGTTTTATGAATTATTGGTTTGTTTATGACAATATTAAACCGAGTTGGATGTTGGCTGGCTCGAGGTGAAACTATTAAGTGATTTGAGGTTCTTGTGGTCGTTGTTGCGTGAGGAGGCAGTTTGGGTTGTGAATTACTGCAATCGTGTGGATTGCGAGGCCATGTGTGGCTCATTGAGTAGATTCTGCTGAGTTGTGTTATGAAGTGTATGAATGTGCTATGTGTGAACTCCTCTCCCCTTAATGCGCTGTCCTCTGCCCTCAAGCTGCCGACTTCGTTTTAAACTTAAAAGCTTCTTATAAACGAAATAAGATTGTTAACATGTAAATCGACTTCATTTTAATCTTAAAGCTTCTTACAAACATAATAAGTTTAGTAACACGTAAATAGGCTTCGTTTTTAACTTAAGATTTCTTATAACGTAATCCGTTTACTAACTTGTAAATCGACTTCTCTTTTAACTTTAAAAACTTCTTGTGAACGAAATATGTTTGCTAATTCGTGAAACGACCCCATTTTTAACTTAAAAACCTTCCTATAAAAGTAATACCTTTACTAATTCGTAAAACCAAACCCATTTGGAACTTGAAATACTCAGCTAGCGTTGAATTCAAACTACGTTCGTAATAAAATCCTCAATTGTCATTGTATAACTCGTTTTAATCCCTTTTTCAAACTGAAAGGAGGCATAATAATAAACTGAAGGCTTAAAACGTTCCAAACTTGCTATTATTCGAAAACATAAGGTACTTGACTCGTTTATAAGGTAAACAAGTTTTCTTCGTAAACTTTCAACGTGAACGATTCTTAAAACATAATGGTTTTCCATGCTCGTAACTTGAAACTCAATAGAGACCTAAGCAAGCAACTAGCATATAAATTAGCTAAACTTCATAATTAGCACATTAAGATGCTCTTTTCCTAGTCATTTAAATTTTTTTAAACACAAGGAGAGGTTATAAATAAACTAATGCCTTAAACATTTTGATATTCACTTTTAAACTTTCTAAACCTATCGACTATTCAGTTGAGTCACTAACTGAGTAGTTCGACGATTTAGGATCTCTTTTAGGCCACAAACATCTAATCAACTAACGGGCAATTGGTAGGCACCTAAAAGCGTTCGAAATCATAAAACAGAAGCTTTCTAAATGACCCTTTCTATTAAAGACGTCTTAAGTTTCAAGAATTGGTCACATAGCACATTGAGGGGAGAGGAGTTTATACATAGCACATTCATACACTTCATAACACAACTCGGCAGAATCTACTCAATGAGCCACACGTGGCCTCATAATCCACACGATTGTGATAATTCACAACCCAAACTCCCTCCTCACACAACACCGACCACAAGAGCCTCAAATTTCTCAATAGCTCCACCTCAAGCCATCCAACTATGAACTCGGTTTAATATTGGCATGCACAAACCAACAATACATAAAACGATCGTATATAGGTATGACATTCATGCTTAATAACCAACTTAGAATTTAACGTATACTAAACTGATACAAATAGAAACTTCAAAGTGATATTTACTTTCTAGTTTGCAAACCAATATCCATAGGCATAGGATCTTATAGTAATTACTATGAATAGACCATTAACATGCCCAAACTGATGTAACCATAACCTTTAGACATAATTCAGTTCGTTCCACATTTACTTCAATTAGCATCCTCAAGCTTCAAAACGGAATTCGAACTAATAAATTATTAGAATCACAGTACTATGCTAACATTCTGTTCATTAAACATTTCTCTACTGTCTAGTTATTAACATTCAACATCAATTTGACATCCAAATGACCCAAAATCAGCACCATGTTCGTAATTCCTCAATCTCAACTCTAAATTTACCCAAACTGATTTCCAACTTCAAAATCAACGTGCACGAACTAAATTTAGTTAAATTCATTGAAAATAGTAGTAATTTAGGAGAAAAGGAACCCTCACCTTGAACCCAAGCTAGAGGTTCGATTCACGGCTGTGGGCTCGACTTTAGGGTACTTTGAACGACTCCAAACTTCGACCTTGCCCTCTGGTCACGTGAGCAGCACCAACTCATGCCCAAACTTCACCAATTCTTGCCCTAAACAAGCCTAAATTTTGGTTATCAACTTGAGATCGAATTGAGTATATGAAAGCAGTGATTTCTACCCTAATTTATAGAAAATCGAAGCAACTAAGAGGTGAATTGTGTGACCATACCTAGGGTACGTGTTCAAGCTCCAATTCGGTGCCCCAACTCATCGAAAACGTGGTGGGTTCTTCCCGGTTCTGCCCAATTTCAATACCAAATGGTGGCTAGTTTGTGGGGGGGTCGAATGGGAGAATTTTGTAGCTAAACGTGGCAAGAAATCTCTGGGTTTGGGAGCTTGGTGGTGCACGCATGGTGGGGAAGAGGAGGAAGAAGATGAAGCAGAGAGAGAGAGAGAGATGTCGTGAAATAGGGGAGGCTTGCGGGCAGGTGAGGAAGAAAAGAGGGACATACGCAAATTACCAGTTTGCCCCTCCCTACTCTCTTTCATTTATTGTTGGTCCAAACTGATCAATACTTGACACTGCTAATATAATTCGTAACCCGTATTCTAAACCCAAATCGATAATATAACATTTCATCGATTACTCGTTCCCAAATGTGACAAGGTTCGATTTAATAATCATCGAACTACTTCTAAAGTTGACAACCTAATCGTATTCGGGTTCCTAATCGATTTAGTACTCGTTAATAACCATTAATAACGCTTATTAAAAATCATCGAAAGATTTTCAAAACTAATAACAATATTAATAGTAATAATAATAACAGTGACAGTAATATCCTTTTTAATAAAATTAATACTCACACAGGCATTTAGAAAATAATTTTAGCTTATATCGCTAATAAAATACGGTTTTTATAGCGCAAAAAAGGCATTACGAACAACTTAAGGGAATATAAAGCATGCGGGTATTACATCTTTCCTTTTAGGAAGATCTTGTAACGCGTGCTAGTGCCCCTAAAAAACTTATGATCGGCCTTAGGGTAGAGAAGCTTGAGTCTGATTTATGCTAAATAATGCTGGTTTTGGTGCCTTCCATTTTTCTCTAAAAGGGGGTAGTAGATTTAACTGATCGATGCATTACTCGAGCAGTGGTCAAGAGATTTTGGGATATCACTAATACTTTTCATCTCCCATTTGGGCAAATGACAATAACCCCTCTTGATTTTGCTGTACTAACTAGGGGTGAGCGGGACCGGTACCTGATTCAATTTTTAGGAACGATATCGGCTGGCACCGAGTCCTAAAATTTGGAATCGGTATTGCCAGATCTGATCGGGACTGCGTGTACTTTCGAGTAGCTGATTCCTAAGTAATTTTTTTATTTTTTCTCATTTTCCCCTAAGAAAATAGGGAGAGGGAGTCAGTGAAGGAAATTAAAAACTCATATACGAAGCCAAATTCTTATAAACTAAATTATAAGGCTAAATCAAATACGAAATAAGTAGTGAAGAAGATTCACGTACTTTAAAATAGGCTTAGAGAATTAGAGACAATGCTAATTAGAAGCCTGCAAATCAAGATTACAAAACGAATAAGAAACCTAAAAATTATTTTAATTCACTAGAAATAGAGAGACAAAGAGAGAAAAACTATCAAATTAATATAAACACAAATACCTAGTAAGCAACACGGCTCATGAGGAGAAGAACCAAAGGTTGAAAGAAGAAATCCATAGCAGTTGATATATATAAAAAATAAATCGGGGATAAATTGGAAGCAAAAATGACAAAGGGTTAAATTGAAATAGTTATGATGCATGATGAATTCCATTTGTCCAAATAAGGTATGAAATGCACGTAAATGAGCCTAATGGATGTTGAAGACCAATCTCTCCAAAGATGAACCGAGAACCACCCTCTAACAGAGATAAAGAATATGAGATTTTGAGGAAAACCAAACTTTAACCTCTCATATCATTCATCAAATCTGATTTTTCATGGAGGTAATTAGGTCCATAAATACCCAATAAGAGGGGAAACTAGCTGTACATTAGTGAGGCAAGTGGTCCAATAGAAGGCTCACAAAATAGCATAGGAAAATAAATCAAGATGCTTAAAATAATTACAATCACTATGAGCTGTATTTCCCAGGATTCATCCTTTATTTTCTAGAGAGCCTTGAGTAGGCTCTACTCCTCCAATGGAGGTGTTGCTACTTGTCAACTCTTCTCTTGTCTGTGAAGAATCATTCATGCTGATTAACCTCCACAATTATAGCCATAACCTCTTTAATTAAGCCCACAATCAGAACCATGCATTTTGCAGTCCTGGACCAACTCTTGCTTGGTATTCAGCCCATAACTTCCTCAATGCTTGTAGTTTGAGTGCCATTCAAGAATCTTAGAAAATAGACACTTGGGCTTTCCATCCATGTATAATTTATAGAAATTGGAGCTCATTTGCTTGGTTAAATTTGAGCTAGAAATGAACTAAAGTATTCTGCCTAGAAACTAAAAATGAGCTAATGAGATAGTTTTGGGAGGGTTAAGTGGTTAACTCCTTATTTAGGGCAACTATTGGCCCAACCACCTTTCCTAACCCTACTTGGACCTTCTTAATAGCTCCAAGTTAATATTGACGTACGAGGACCTAGTCCTTGACCTATAGTCAATATTAGGCCAACTTGGTTCATGACCCTCACTAGTTAGAGTAAGCCCAAGCTCAGGAGTTACTCCGCATCAACCCCACCCCTTGAAGAGGATTTGTCCTCAAATCTTCATGATATTCTTCATCATCTTTGTAAGGAGTGAGATCGCCAACATTGAAGGTGGCGAATATTTGTATATTTTCTGGAAGTTCAATCTTGTATGCATTCTGTCCCATCTTTTGTACCACCTTGTACGAACCATCTCCTCTAGTCATGAGCTTGTTCTTCCTGGTTGAGTGGAACCTTTCCTTCCTCAAATGTAACCACACAAGATCACCCAGTTTGAGCTCAAGGTATGTGTAGTTCTTGTTGCCCTTTTGCTTGTATTGCTCATTCACTTTCTCAATTTATGCCCTCACTTGCTCTTGTAGCTTATTCATTTCTTTAGCTCTTGCTTTAGCCTCAGAAATCACCCTTGATTCTTAAGGAATAGGAATAAGATCAATGGAGACCATAGCACACTTCAAAGGGAGAGTGACAGGTGGCACAGGAAGGAGCCCTATTGTAAGCGAATTTTGCATGAGCAAGCTTGACATTCCAATCCCTCAAACTCTTACTCACCATAGCCCTTAGCAAGGTTATGAGATTTCTATTTGCCACCTCCGTTTGTCCATCGGTTTAAGGATGGCAAGCAGTACTAAAGAGCAGCTTAGTCCCCATAAGCCTCTATAGGGATCTTCAAAAGTGAGATTGAAATTTGGCATCCCTATCCAACACGACAGTTCTTGGAATACCATGGAGCCTCATAATTTCTTGAAAGAAGAGGTCCACATTATAGGTAGCATCATCACTCTTGTGGCATGCAATGAAGTGAGCCATCCTGGAGAATTGATCCACCACTGCCATGCTAATGTCATCCCAAGGCCTTGAGGGGATCGGAAGTGGAGTGTAGAGATGTAACACCCCAGCCCCTAGGGCCAGGAGCGTTACGTTTTCTTACTCCCTACTCAACTTCTGGAGCAAAACGGACAGAGCTTTCCTTAAAAATTGACCGTTTTCAGGCTAAAAGCCTTACAATAAACCCCTGCAATCAACAGAAGCATAAAACATTCTAAAATAAGCTCAATTGCTACACGTTGGAGTTCACAACTCAACGAGCAACTCACTCAGAGTATATCAAATAATATAGTTCATTAATATAGGAGATATAAAAGATACAACTCAATGGTTCACACAACCAGAGCACTGGGGTTTACATCCCAAAACGTAACTGATTTCAGCTAAAAAAGACAACTGACAAATTATATGGTTGGCTCACATGGCCATACAGAGCGATTCCTAAACCAAATGCACTATATGAACTAGAATACCTGCTTACAAACATTTACAATTCTAGGAATACGTTACATGACTTCGTCAAATATGCAAGACCCCTTCAAATGAGCACACATAACACCTTGTAAGCAAGGATAAACTCCATCTTGGCATAAGTGACTTGGCTTCTACTTGTCATAACGCAAGCCTGGAAGAAAAGGGGAAGGAGTAATGGGATGAGCAATCACACGCTCAGTGAGTATTTCCCAACTCCTTAAAACCAAAGCCATTGCAAGCAGTAATATCTTTACTAGTCACATATCACGTTTTCATACTTTACTATCATGTTAGGCAATCATGGTCTCCAAGGAAGGATCACTATCCATAAATTTCATTTTATCCACTCAAACTCATTTTTAGGTTCCTAAATAACCAAGCTTCTTAAAAACCAAGCACTCAAATCACATAAGCAAGCAACGAGGGCTAACGCACAGAACTTTCTTTCATAGGTTATGTGATATAATTCGTGATTTATGCTTTATCTATCTAATTCACTCATATGAGATGCTTAAACACATAAAGTAGAGATTATGCAAAGAGCTTTCTTTAGCTAAACATGCACATTCAAACTCATATGTTCGATGCATTATAGCAATATGGCCACATATTACTTAAAATCGCGTTCAACTGAGCTTAGGAATCTTTTCCATTAGGCATTCATAGGAATTTTCCTTTCTTTCTTTGAAAACACTTCACTTCGCCTCCTTAGGCTCATAAAACTCTTTTCTTAGCCTCTCGAGGCTTATAAAGCTCTTTTCTTAGCCTCTTGGAAGCTCATATTCTTTAATAGAATCTCTTTCGTATTGGTCCTATAATGACCCTTATAAGCTTTTCACATTTTATTCAATCTGGCCTCTTAATGGCCCATAAAAACTTTCTTTCTTTCTGAAATACTTAAAATGACAAAATGCCGACTGCTTTTCTTTGCTTATTAGGAAAATACTTCTAGCATAAGATCATTGCAGGGTGCTGATTGGGTGAGATCTATTCTCAACCCCATGGTGAGACTATCGCTCACGCTAAACTCTTACTCCCAGGATCGCAACATATAACATATTGGACCATTACCCTCGTCACGGTCTTCGAGGGTTTCCTAGTACCAAGACTTATTTCCTAGGCTAGCATCATTCATATCATATTGTCTAAGCACATTATCTTAGCCAATTTAAAGCGTATGGCCATAATGGCTAATGAGTTTGCTGCTTCTCACAGTGAAATCCTTTTTCATACAATGCACTCTCTTTTTATTTAAATTCCTTCGGGATTACTCTGTTCAAGCGAGTTCACTCCCAAAACTATATTTGTATAGTTAAAATAGGCCATTGACTGCTAATAGTTATAGCTTCTATTAGTTACAACCATGAAAACCTTCTTTTTCAAACTCACCCTCACTCATAAGATCAAACTTAATGACATTAAGGGAAGGGGGTTTGCACGTAACACATTCAAACGCTTCGTAATCAACTCAGCAGAATAAGCCACACATGGCCTCGCAATCCACACGATTACGGTCAATCACAACCCAGGCTCCCTCCTCACACAATACCAACCACAAAAACCTCAAAACTCTCATTAGTTCATCCTCAAGCCATCCGACTACCAACTCAGTTTTCAATTCCATAACCATAACATTTACTCTAAGGGTCATAATGTAATAACTACGTATAGACTTATCGAGCCATCAGCGTCTATCCAGCAGCGTAATACAGCATATATAGCATTCATATCTCATTAGCTTAAACAAATACTCAATGGACTGAAGCGAACTAACAAGGCGTGAAGCTAACCAACAGTCACAACTCGCAATTAGGATACACTTTCTATACCATAGTCAGGTCATCTTTAAAGTATGAACTAGCCAACCTATCATGCACCAACTTAAGACATGCTTGGACATTTCAAAGACTACTTTTTAAGCATGAATCAATTAGTTCAGCATAAATCGATTTAAGGCACGTTTAGATTGTTTCAAAAGCTACCTTTAAGCATGAATCAACTAACTCAACATACATCGGCTTAAAGCACATTTAGGTCAATTCAAAGCTACCCTTAAACATGAATCAAGTAGCTTAACATACATCAATTTAAAGCATGCTTAGTCGTTACAAAGGCTACTTTTAAACATGAATCAATTAACTTAGCAAGCACCAATTCAAACATGAGTTCACTAATTCAACATGCACAATCTAAGCCTAAATTCGTTCGAACATGTTAAACTATACACGCACGCATATTCAATCGAAAGGAACATTCAGCCAGCCTAGGCATGCATGATCTAAGCTTATATTCCACTAAACTAACATGCATACTCACTCCACAAGTTCAGCCAGCCTATTTAACCTCAACTAACATGCATCTCATCTTAAGGGTTAAAACGTTTCGAAATTAATGCTAATTTAAAAGGTGAGAAATACCCACTTGGACTCCAAGCTAAGGACCCGTTCTAAGGGCTTTTGGGAATGATTTGGACACTCAAGGACCTAGAAATCTGCTTCTTACTTGCTGCTCAACATAAACCCGAATCAACCCCATTTTAAGTTCGGTTTTGCGCTTGTTTATGTTATTCTGGTGGTCACCGGAACCACCCTCAAACGTCCTCGGTCGTGGTCGTGGTGGCGGTGCGTTAGGGTTTCAAACCCTAACCCTCAACCTCACTCGGTCTCTCTTTGTCTATGCCGGTGATGAATGGCTGCCGTTAGCCTCTCTTTCAGTTTACCGTTCCTGGTGTCTCATCGCCGTGACCGTGACTCCCTTTCCTCCTCGATCTCTCAATCTCTCTTTCTCTCTCTCTGCCTTCGCCGGCGACAAATGGGCTAGCGGAGGAGGCGCCGGGCTGGTGTCACTGGGGTGGCGCCCCTGCCGCCGTGGCTGCCCCTCCTCCGCCCGTGCCCTCCTCTTTATCTCTCTCTTTCTCTGGTCGGCTTCACAGGGCTGGGCAGTAAAAGCCCCCCTAGTCGCATTTGCCGTGAAAGAGAAAGGGGGGCCTCGGCCCCCTCTTTGGTTTTTTTTTTTTTTTTTTTGTGTTGTTATTTTGGTCAATAGCTCAATCAACTAAAAATCGCTAGTCCAATCCCATACCTCTTATTCTAAACCCAATCATTAATACAATCGTTCGTCGATTATTCAATCCTAAATATGTAAAGGTTCAACTTAATAAACATCGAACCATATCCAAGGTTAACAATCTAATCGCATTCTGGTTCCTAATCGATTTAGTACTCGTTAATAATATATATTAACGCATACTAAAAATCATCGAAAGATTTTCAAAACTAATAATAACAATATTAATAGCGACGAAAATATTCTTTTTAATAAAATTATCATTCACATAAGCACATTGATAATAATTTAACTCATATAGTTAATAAAAATATGATTTTACAACGCAAAAAGGCAATACGACCCGCTTAACGTAAAATAGGGAATGTGGGCGTTACAACCTTGATGGAAATGACTCCTAGCCATATGACAAATGTCGTATCTTGAGATCACTTTATGAACATCCCTATCTATCTTGGGCCAATAAAAATGATCCTTGAGTATCTCAAGCATCTTGTTAATACCAAATGACCGGCTAAGGCTCCTCCATGAGCCTCCTCGACAATCAAGTCCCTTGGAGGACTTGTAGGAATGTAAAGCTTGTTTTCTTTGAAGAGGAAACCATCTTGTAGAGTGAAATAACCAAAGTTAGAAAGATTCTCCACCACTTTCTTGAAGTCTTTACCCTCATGTTATAAAGCTTTGATGGAATAACTCCAAGAACTTTGGCTTCAATAACTGAAATGAAAGCATATCTCCTTAATAAGGCATCAGCCATAACATTCTCTTTCCTACTCTTATGCTTACAAGAGAAGGTGAAAGATTAAAGGAACTCAACCCATTTAGCATGTCTGAAGTTTAACTTGTGTTAACCATTGATGTAAGATATTGCCTTATGATCCAAAGGGAGCACAAAGGGCTTGGGCTTGAGGTAATGACTGCAATGTTCCAAAACCCTAACAATGACATAGAATTCCTTATCATAAGTGGAGTAGTTAAGCCTCGAACCATTCAACTTCTCACTCTTAGCTTGAGTGAGAATAGCACCAATCCTGACGCCACTAGCGTCACACTTAACTTCAAATAGAAGATTAAAGTTGGGAAGAGCTAAGATAGGAGTCAAACAGAGCCTATCCTTGATGGTTTAAAAGGCCCTTTAGGTGGCTTTTGTCAACTCAAAGCTTTCGTTTTTCATGCATTTGGTAAAGGGAGCCATAATAGAGCTAAAGTCATTGATGAACCGATAGTAGAAAGAGGTCAACACATGGAAACTTTGCACTTCTGTGATGGAGGTAGAAGTAGGACAACTCTTGATAGCCTCAACTTTAGATTCATCAACTTGAATTCCCTCACAGGACACAACATAGCCAAGAAAGATGACTTATGGAGTGAAGAGTTTACACTTCCCAAGCTTGACATATAACTTTTGTTGCCTCAACACTTGGAACACTTGAGAAAGATGCTCCACATGAATGTTTCATCATGAGTATACACCAAAATATCATCAAAATATAGCACAATAAACTTTCCAATGAATGGTCTTAAGACCTCATTCATGAGCCTTATGAAAATGCTAAGAGCATTAGATAGACCAAACGGCATCACAAGCCACTCATTCAACCCATATTTGGTCTTAAAGGTAGTTTTCCATTCATCTCCTTCTTTCATTTTAATTTGGTGATAGCCACTCTGGAGATCAATTTTGGAAAAGACCTTGGACCTATTCAACTTATCAAGCATATCATCTAATTGAGGAATAGGGAATCGATACTTGATGGTGATGTTGTTTATGGCCCTAGAATCAAGATACATATGCTAGGTGCCATCCTTGTTAGGTACCAAAAAGATTGGAATCGAACATGGACTCAAGTTTTCTCTACTGTACCCATGATCAAGCAACTCTTGGACTTGTCGTTGAAGCTCTTTTAATTCATTAGGATTGCACTTATAAGCCGGCTTGTTTGACAAAGGAGTACCCAGTAGGAGATCAGTTTGGTGCTCAATTCCTCTCAAAGGAGGGAGCCCCGGGGGTAAATCATTGGGGAATATATCATTAAACTCTTTCAAGAGTGATTGAGCTAAGGGATGCATAGGTTTCACTTCCTCACTTGTGTTTGATTCTACCATAAGTAAGGAGAATAAAGACTTACTCTTACTAATGGCTCTCTCCACCCGCGTTTTACTCAAAATAGGCTTCTCTCACTTCCCTTCCCCAACTTAGATTTGAGGAGTTTAGGTGGAGGCAGCAGTGTCAAAGTAAGATTATGACCCATGTACTTGAATGCATAAGTATTGGCATGTCCATCATAAATCATCTAATTGTGAGACAACCATGGTCTACCAAGCAGCAAATGGCATGCATTCATGGAAAGAACATCACATAGTACTTCACAACAACATAGGCCAACCAAAAATGCAATAATTGCTTGCTTAGAAATGGTTACCTCACTTCCTTGTTTAAGCCATTGGAGAGAATAAGGGGTGGGATGCACCTTGGCGGGTAATTGAAATTTCTTAGTGAGTGTTGTGGAAGCTACATTGGTGCAACGTCCTCCATCAATGATGAGCTCACACACCTTGCCTCCGATAGTGCATCAGGTATGGAAAATTTGCTTCATTTGGCATGGCTCACGAGCAGCCTCATGGACATGGAGTGCTCTCCAAATCACCAAGAATTCACCTGCATTTGGAGTGATCAAAGTTTGATCCTCATCCTCTACTTCCTCTTCACTAGTAGCTTGTTCAATAGCTTGAATTTCTTTTACCTCTATAATGGTGAAAGTCCTTTTGTTAGGACAATCTGCTTACAAGTACCCATAGCCCTGGCATTTGAAACAATTTTACCTTACAATCTCTTTGGCGGTTCACTAGCAACCCCTTTAAGGGTTTTGACAGGTGTAAGGGTAGTGATAGCTTTGTTGGGGGCAGAGTAACCCTTGGGGGTACTTGAAAGATGAATAGAGGAAGTGGTTTGAAAGGATTTTCGACCCTGAGTTGCTTCTCCATCTTGATAGCCAGATGACACGCATCATCAAAGGATAAGTAAGGTTGTAGATCCACCTTGTTAGCAATACTAGGAGATAATGCTTTAATCAACCTATCAATCTTGAGTTGGGGTTCTTTATTCAAGCCAACCCTCATTTGGAGTTTAGATTCTCTTGGTTGGGAGAGGTGATCTTGAGGTAGAGTTCTTGTTTGTATGAGGGGGTAGAAATCTCTTGTTCATATGCTTCTTGAGCTTGGACCAACTCTTGCTTTTGGATTTGACTTCTCCAGCCCTATGCTTCTTCAAAAGCTTATACCATAACAAAGCATACCTCTTCATGTTAAGAATGGAAAATTTGAAGGCCTTCTTATCATTGTAATCTTTGAGTTTAAAGATACTCTCAAGGGTTTGAACCCAATCAAAATAGTTCTCCGAGTTAAGATTACCATCAAATTCTGGAGCCTTAACTTTGAGATCCTGAAGGTTATCCCTAGGATGTCTTCTCCTTCTTTGCCTTCCTTCCTCATCTCAAAGTCTTCATGGGGGGAAGACTATTCAATTTTAATAGGGTAAGCATCATAGCCTCGTCGGTAAGGGTTTCGTCGTGTGGATTCCTTTGCTTGTGCAACCTCCTGAGTAAGCTTCCCCATTTGCTCTTGAAGCTCTACAAGGGCCCTACCTACCTTATGGGCTTGCTCCAGAGGAATGTTCGAGGGATGAGAAGGATCGCCCTCACTGGTCATGGTTGATAGAAAGTTGAAAAGAGGAAAAGGAGGAAAAAGTAGGGGAGGCATGGGCATGCTGAAGGAGCATGGGGGGAAACAGTGAAAAGAGAGGGGGCACGGATGTGCTCTGTGGCACGGGGCGTGTACTAGATCTCTGGAATAGAAATTAAGAGTGTGGGGAGGGAGTACGGTCATGCCAGGCAGTACAAAGTGGCTGTACCAAATCTCTGAGTCGAATTTTCAAAGTGTAGGATTTTGGCACAGGCATGAGAAATGGCACGGGGTGGCAGTGATAAATTTCTGATTTCGTATTTTTTGGCCTTTTTGTGGAGTTTTAGAGATGTATTTAGATTAGAGATTATGTTTGGGCTATAACTAGGGTTCTTTGTGGACTAGACAAGGGATTTAGGAGGAAGAACTAATGACAAAATAGTGTAGAAAGGGGGAAACTTTAAGAAATTCAAACACAAAGATTGATGGAATGAATGCTTACCAAGAGATCGGATCATTGCGCTCTGATACCAATAATGCATAGTGAATTCTATTTGTCCAAATAACGTATAAAATGCATGTAGATGAGCCTAATGGATGTTGAAGACTAATCTCTATAAAGCTGGACTGAGAGAGAGAGAGAGAGACCGAGAAAGAGAGACAGACAGAGACAGAGAGAGAGTTCCCAAATAAAGAAAGCTTCTAATGGAGTCAATTCAACACTTGAAATAGGTAGCAAGTAGATAAACCAACCCACTTTCTAACCCTCTAAAGCCTTAGCACTAAGGATTAGATTAAATGGAATACTCAAATCACCACCCCCCTAACAGAGATGAAGAATTTGAGATTTTGAGGAAAACCAAGCTTCAACCTCACATATCATTCATCAAATCTGATTTTTCATGGAGGTAATTGGGTCAATTAATACCGAATGAAATGAGGAACTAGCTATACATTAGTGGGGTAAGTGGTCCAGTAGAAGGCTTAAAAAATATCATGGGAAAATAAATCAAGATGCTTAAGACAATTACTATCACTATGAGCTGTATTTTCCAGGATTCATCCTCCATCTTCTAGATCGCCTTGAGTAAGCTCCACTCCTCCAATAGAGGTGCCCCCACTTGTCAACTCTTTCCTTGTGTGTGAAGAATCTTCTATGCTAACTAATCTTCAAAATTACAGTCGTAACCTCCTTAATCAAGCCCATAATCAGACCCGTGCATTTCACAGTCCTGGATAACCCTTGCTAGGCATTTGGCCCATGACTTCCTCAATACTTAGCATTTGAATGCAGTTTAAGACTTGTTAGAAAATAGACATGTGCGAATTTCCATCCATGTATAATTTTCAGAAATTAGAGCTCATTTTCATGGTTAAATTTTAGTTAGGAATGAACTAAAGTATCCTGCTCAGAAACTGAAAATGAGCTAATGAGGTGATTTTTGGAGGATTAAGTGGTTAAGTCCTTAATTAGGGCCACTACTGGCCCACCCACCTTTCCTAACTGTACTTGGACCTTCTTAGGGGCTGCAAGTCAATATTGACCTAGGAGGACCTAGTCTTTGACCTAGGGTCAATATTGGGCCAACTTGGTTCGTAACCCTCACTAGTGAAAATAGGCCCAAGCTCAGGAGTTGCTTCGTATAAGTTAAGAGTTAGTTCTCAGTACAAAAGATACAATACTTGAAAAATAAGGGTTTACTTTTTATATTTTTTCATGAAAATTCTTTAAAAGTTGAACCCAATATTGGGCACGGGGTTCGGATCCGGGTCCAAAATTTCAAGACTCGGCACTGGACTCAATTATAACTGGGTCGTAAATTTTAGAACCGGTCCTAGAATCGGTCTATCGGATTTGGGTCCAAGCTGGTTCTAGGTCCGGAACCTGGTACCCAATTTTTTTGCTTACCCCTAATGCTAATAGGTCTCAACTTTTCCATGGACCCGTTAGTTTATAAAGAAGATCTTCAGCTTGATCGAATTTTCCATCTCTTCAGTTCTATCAAGAAGAGATTTCCTCATAGGAATCGACTCCCTTACAACATCCTTTTACACGTGATAACTGACTATGAGCACTGGGCTGAGCATTCTGCTAATCGTAAGCCTGTATTATTTTAGCTACTCTTCTTGGCACTACTATTTTTGCTGCTTTGGACAATCATTGTTACTTCCACTATTTAGTCAACCTTGTTGCCCTTAATAGAATGAAAGACTTGAACTGGAGAGCTCATGCATATTCCAACGTCATTCGCGGAATGCGTGTTGCGGGCCGAGAAGCTAAGGAAACTTACAGGGAATGTAATACTAGTTTACCCGTAGGTGATTTATGGAGACTAATATAGGTAATGATCTTCATTTAAAAATTACTTCATGTTCTTAGTTTGTAGCCCTTATTA
This sequence comes from Carnegiea gigantea, assembly GCA_029747015.1. Classification (NCBI taxonomy): domain Eukaryota; kingdom Viridiplantae; phylum Streptophyta; class Magnoliopsida; order Caryophyllales; family Cactaceae; genus Carnegiea; species Carnegiea gigantea. Next base: position 148,498 of record JAKOGI010001229.1, read on the forward strand.
TTCACCTTTTATTTTTTACGTCTCTGATTCTACAAGTATTTTCCCAAACTTTCACTAGGATTGAGGAAACTCGTTTATTTTCTAGTGATGGTCTTATGGATTAAGTGAAAATCAAGTTCAGCGATAATTTCTAGCTGGAAGTCTTTAGTGGCTTCGAGAAGTGATAAATGCTTTGACCTTAATATCATTGCCCTAAATGTCTTGTTGAAATTTGTTGGTTTACTCTTCCAATTTTTTCAATTTCCTCTTAATGTAGCCAAATTTTTCACCCATGAGAAAGTCGGGTCACTATCCGTGGGGTTTAGGCAGCTTGGTATTACATAAAGCATTAAATCCTTTTGGAGGGTCCACTTAGTTTTGTTTGGTACTTGGACGAAGCCCAACATGCTAATCAATGGTCTCCCTTCATTCCCAGGGATCTACTTCAGTCCATGTTTTATGCACGTACATTATCTCTTGAGGATATGGATGAGACAAAAAAAGGTCATCACTTTGTTGATTATATCGATCAGGAATGTGACTGTGCTACCTATCTTCGATGCATCATGACTCATTTGGTAGTCTATCTTGCCGTTCTCGCCCTCATCTATTATATTTTTCAAACTTCTAATCTTTGAGCGTCTTTTATAGGAATTGAGTGCTAATGCTCCCATACCTAGTTAAAGAGTTAACGTGGCAATAGAGGGAGAAGAGACAGTGCACATAGATGTTCCACTGGTCTTGGAATCTGAATGCCCTGAGCTCCCACTTCTTCCTATATTACTTTGACTCCTTGAAATGTGCATATACACATTTGTGCTCTTCTTTCTTTCAATACAATAAAAAGCAATTGAGCTTGTTAGTCCGTCATTTTCATTCCATGCAAAAGGCATTTACGAACCATTTTACTTGTCAGCACCCCAAATGGATGAGGCAACCTATCGCTTTTATTTTCTCAACGTGATATTTATGCTTTTGCTAAATTACTTTTCCTGTAAAAAGGAACATAAAACAAGCTCTCGAAGATCTAATTTGAGATCTCATAGATCTCATTCAGGGAGATGTCGTTCAATAAGGGTGCAAGACATTCCAGAGTCCTCTTATGGTATAGAAATATAGCCTCATTCGAATTCGCTAATTGAGGTGGAGCCACTCCAAGTTTATAATCCATAGGATCCCGATGCCCTTGCCTCCTCCTTTAGGAAGCCTTAAGTGCCTGAAATTCTGTATGGTGATTCATCATCTAGGACGATGCATAGCGAACCTTTGTGTCATTTTTGGGCCCCGGGGGTAATCGTCGGCTTGACGTCGATACCAATCGCTCATCAGTCAATTCAGGGTTTGCATCTAGTTAGACTGACTACCTATTTAGTAGAAGTATTAGTGGGCTCTATGATACTTTCTCTTATGATAGCTCTTTATCTCATCATCATCATTGATATCATTTTTTTCCTCTTATACTGTTGTAGGTGCTTCTATGATGACGATGGTTGCTCCATCTGGACCTTTACTCAAATATTTGAACAGGTACTTTATTGCCTTCTCTTTGTTACACCATTCGACATTAATATGAGAGCTTCAAACATCAATAGTAACTCTGCATTGTACGATACAATATATCTATTGTCTAACTTTGTGTTGCCCTTCTTTATACATCTGTAAAATACGATTATGTCAGTATAGTCTTTATAAATTTAAAAGGAAGATGTACCATTTTTTTAAAAAAAAAAAATTTAAAAAAAGTGTTGAAACTTGAGCAGGTCTGTACCTGCCCTTGGTGATGCCAATATACCTGCCATCATTTCTTCTTCTGTATACTATGTATCTGTTTCCATCTATTGTTGTCTCTAAGTGGAACGCTTTTAGAAAATTTTTTGTGCAGGTGTTCTCGCTCATACAGGGTGACTTCATATTGTCTTCTCTACAAGGGCCATAGCATGAATTGGGTGACAATCTTACGAGCTTCTGGAGCCTCATCTTCGTCAGGTATCTTAGCACTTATTATTATCATAAATTTTATTTTTTTAATGTAACTTATTATTATCTATTGATTTGCTTGATCTTCTATAGCTGTAAAGCTTCAATAAAAGTGATTTTTTGGTAATTATTTTGCTAACTGATGACCATTGCTTTACCCAGGCTCATTATACAACAATTTCAGTAAACCCCTAAGTTTTAAAGCTTCACAAGATAAATTAGGTGGAAGTCTAATCAAATAGTAATTATGTTTGTTTGGTATTATTATTATTATTCTTGTAACTTAATATTATCAATTGATTTGCATGGTTTTATGAATATGTAACCTATCACTGTGTAAGCATATGGACATTGTCGTATTGTGATTTCAAAAGTCATAGTACTTATAATTATTAATTGATTTGCTTGGTTTTCTATAACCTATGTCATAAATTATTTGAGATTATTAATATCTAACCTATCACTGTGTAAGCATATGGACATTGTCGTATTGTGATTCCAAAAGTCATAGTACTTATTATTATCAGTTGATTTGCTTGGTTTTTTATAACCTAGGTCATAAATTATTTTTCACTTGAGATCATTAATATCTAATCTATCACTGTGTAAGTATATAAACATTTATGCATTGTGATTTCAAAAGTCACAGTATATGTTACTAAGATTGCCCTAGTGTGATTTGCTTTATTAATTACACAACTCCAAAAGAAAAAGGATAATAAAAAAACAACTTCACCAATGATGTTGTCCCAAATGTCACTCATCCAACAACACATTCAGTTTTACATTATATATATTATATATTATGATGTGAGGGGTAAACAATTTTGAATCTTTTTTATTATACTATTTTTGTTTTTGTTGATTCATTTTATACATTTTACAATTATAGATTGAGGTCAATAGAAGGGAAGTAAAGGAAGCCCAGTAGCCCACGGCTTTGCTGTCCAAGCGAGGTTGTACCCAATGTTCCATTACCTGTAATGCAACTAAAAACAACAGCAAATAAATGACCTTAATCTGTATGTAGGCACTAAAAATTATTCGTGCCCTATCAAAATTAAATTAAATTAATTAATTGGGTCACCCCTTTTAATTAATTTAATCAGGCTCAAAGACTCACAATCAAGTCCAAAAGGCTTACAAGTCAAGCCCAAATGACCTCCAAGTCCAGACTCAGTCAAAATTCAAGTCAAAGCCCAACTCAAGCCTCAAGACGACTACCAAGTCAAGTCACGACCTAAAACCCGAACGACGTCTAAGTCAAAACGCGGTCGAAACTAAGACAAAGTTAAAGTCAAAGGTCAAAGCTTAAGTTGATTACCAAGTCAAAGGTCAAGACCTAAATCGACTCACAAGTCAAATGTCAAACAACTCTCGCTCGAGGCGGCTTCCAAGTTAATGCTCGGCCCGAGCCCAGAAGACTCCCAAGTCAAAGTATAAGTCAAAGTCAAAGTACAAGTCAAAGTTAAAGTCAAAGTCAAAGTCAAAGTCAAAGTAAACGAAAGTCAACGCAATCTAGGGTGAGGCCTGATTGGGAGGCCAAAACCCAGGTCAAGGCCCAAAACCGAAGTCAAGGCCCATCTTGACTTTCATAGGGGAGGGGGAAAGTTTTCCTATAAATAGGCCCCTACCCCACTTGATTCAACGATTGGAAAACCCATCCTAAAAAGAGAAAGAATCAGAGGATCATTGTATTCATAGAGATTGTATCCAATTCATTCAAATCAATCTATAAAAATTAAATCTTTGTAATTTTGTGATTACAAAATTTGGCACGCCTGGTAGAACATCTCTACCTCTCATCTCTTTCTCTTAAAAGATCAAGACTTTCAAGTCACAAGAACATCTTCTTCGACGAACACATGGCTACAAAGAACGTTGTTGCGCAACCTTCGAAGAAGAAGAGCATAGGATCTCTTTCGCGCATATCCTGTGGAGCTAGCGTCACTTCTAACCAGAGCGCGCACACAATGAAGACCGAGAGTATGGCAAAAGTTGCTGCGCGGACCGCTCCTGGGCAAACTGTGCCGCCCCCATCCAAACTCCAAGACTTGAAGACGCAGCAAAAGGCGTCATCTTGGATGCGTGAAATTCAAAACCTCCAGTTTCAATCTCCAGTCTGCGAGGTTGAAGACTACTACAGTAGTAACTCTTCTTCGCCCTCACCAAAAGGGGCGCGCATGTCAGAGACTGAAGTTGAGTCCTCCAAAACTGTTGTCATGCCAGCCATCATGATAGGCACGACCACTCTGGAAGAGAAGATGGCTAACATGAAGGGCATCCTAGAAAAACTCACCACGGATAACGAAGAAAAGGAACTGCGCATTAAGTTTCAACAAGAAAAGATTGCTAAGCTGACCAAGAAGTTAGAAAAACAGTCAGCTCAATCTTCCACAAAGGACTCAGGAAGTGAGGACTCAGAAAAAATGTCCATCCACACTGAAGCCTCTGATAACGAGAAGCAGTCAAAGAGAGGCGTTGCACTTAAAAATGTCAAGTCCTCTGGATCAATGACTATTGAGCAAATCTATGACTTGATAGCAAATGTTGTTAAAGTGCAGTTAGGTGAAGGTTCGCGCAGAACTCACCTATACACCAAGCCTTACACTAAGAGGGTTGATGCTCTTCGCATGCCCTATGATTACCAACCCTCCAAGTTCCAAAATTCGATGGAAAAGGCAATCCAAGTGCACTTCATTGAGACATGCAACAATGTTGAGACTGATGGCGACCTTATGGTAAAACAGTTCGTTAGGACATTGAAAGGTATTGCCTTTGACTAATATACCGACTTAGAACCTGAGTCCATTGACAGCTGGGAGCAAATAGAGCAAGAGTTCCTCAACAGATTCTACAGCACTCAGCGCGTTGTCAGCATGACTAAGCTAACAAACACAAAACAATAGAAAGATGAGCCAGTTCTTGACTACATGAACCACTGGCACGCACTTAGCCTCGAGTGCAAGGATCGGCTGTCTAAGGCGTCCGCCGTCAAAATATGCACCTAAGGCATGCATTGGGACTTACTGTATGTCCTACAAATGAGCAAACCTAGGACTTTTCAGGAATTCGCAACCAAGGCGCATGACATGGAGGTGATGATAGCTAGTCGTTGCGGTAACTCCTTCTATCTACTGAATCAAGCAAGGATAAAGTTGAATTCGAGAAGAATGTTAACTTTTCTAAGAGCACAGCCAAAGGAGCAATGCCCACCTCTACAAGTCAGCTAATTCATATAATGGGAAATCCAAAACTAGGGGCAAGAAGAGCTCGTCATTCAAGATTGCGACAAAGAAGCGTCCCACACTAAAAGAGCTTCAGGAAAAGAAGTATCCATTTCCTAGCTCAGATCTGTTAGGCATACTAGATGACTTACTCAAGAAGGGTGTCATCGAATTATCCGAACCAAAGCGTCTAGAGGAAATTGAGAGGACCGCCGACCCTAAATACAATCGGTATCATAGAATCATTAGTCACCCTCTTAAAAAGTGCGTTACATTCAAGGAGCGCATCATACGACTGGCTAAGGAAGGAAGAATCATTTTAAATTTGGATGAAACGGCAGAAGTTGGCAACGCTACAGTGCAAGAGGCTGATGAGTTAGATTCTGAAATAGATCTCACTGAAGCACCAGAGGCCTCAGGAGAATACTTCACGAGGAGCTTCTTTGATAGTGCAGCTGTCCACATAACCTTATGTTTCGAATTTGACAATGATGAAACAAATGAAGATTTGAATGTCCGTCCTAAAGAAAGTGGTGATGGCAGCATCCAGCCACAACAACAACGGAAAGAAAAGAATAAGAGGACAATTTCAGTCTCGTCTATCAAGCAAGCAAATTTCACGGCAAATCTAGCGGTGCCAGTCTTCATGTACATTCCTAAGTCCCATTGCAAGGATGAAGAATCACCATTTTATGAATGTACAAATCCTAAAAGTGCAACCAAGGTTGAACGCAAGTTCAATGAAGCAAGCTGGTGCGTTCTGAAAGAAAAGGGTGTGCTTCCAGTTCATAGGGCGAACCCAAGCAAATTAACCAAGGCTTCTCTCCCCGGTTTTGTTGCCTCTTCCAAAGGCTCATTCCAAGAAGAAAGTGAGCTGTCAAAGATGCGCATCAGTGATGGTTTTGATCATAATGCACACAAGTTAATGAAGAGGTCCAGCTATAACTTCAGCCAGCCAACATCTTTGGGGCATGTGATCGAAGCTAAGCCCTATGGACTTCACAGCACGCAAAGGGTCATACAAAGTCAAGGGGGCAACATCGCAATGCCTAAAATTGGTCTTCGTTACGTACCGCCCCAGCCCGTAAGAATTTTGGGACGATGTAAGGATAAGCAAGCCCTCACATAATATATCATAGTCGAGGAGGTTGATGATGATGATGGTGACAATGCTAAGACCAACCTAAAAACATTGGTGTTCGACAGGTTGCAGCCGTCAACATCACACCAATGCCTTCCCGGCCCTTCTATATTTAGCAGGTTGGGAAAGGGCAAAACCTCGAAGCCTTCTGTCTTCCATAGGTTGAAGAAGGGTGAGCAGCCTAAACCCTCAGTCTTCGCCAAAATCAAGATAGGCGAGACGTCATCAAACTCACTGCCTTCCCAAAAGAAGGATTCAGTGTTCAGCCGCCCTAGTGAACTAAATGAAATCCAAAGTTCAATTCCTTCACGCATGAAGCATGTTTCTACTTTGAATGTGAAGATGGATAACTCGTTGAAAATAAAGAGACATGTCCTAGTTCTCACTGGCCATGGGGCTAGGGTCAGTTCAAAAGAAAGAGCTAAGGAGTAAGCTTCTTCCAGCTGTGATGCAAGCCAGGATGTCGGCGACTTCCCTTGAGAAAATGTTGGATTAGCTCCTAGGCAAGAGCCTAAACTGTTCACCATTACAAAAAAAAAAAGGGCTTAATCCGCTCCTGAACAAGAGTCTAAACTATTTACGCGTTTAAAAAAAAAAAAAAAGGCTCCTGAACAAGAGTCTAAGCTGTCTGTGCATTCAAAAAAAAAAAAGAAGGCTCCTAAATAAGAGTATAAACTATTCACGCATTCAAAAAAGAAGGCTCCCGAACAAGAGTCTAAACTGTTCGCACCCACATTCCAAAAAAAGACTCCCGAGCAAGAGACTAAACTGTGCGCTCATTCAAAAAAAAGACTCCCAAACAAGAGGCTAAACTGTTCACACATTCAAAAAGAAGACTCCCGAACAAGAGACTAAATTGTTCGCTCATTCAAAAAAGAAGACTCCTGAACAAGAGGATAAACTGTTCGCACATTCAAAAAGAAAACTCCCGAACAAGAGGCTAAACTGTTCGCACATTCAAAAAAGAAGACTCCTGAACAAGAGACTAAACTGTTCGCACATTCAAAAAAGAAGACTCCTGAACAAGAGTCCAAACTGTACACACATTCAAAAGGAAGGCTCCCAAACAAGAGTATAAAATGTCCACTCAAACCAAAATCATTATACTACTCCTGTCCCACAAGAGTATAAATTATGAATGGCAAAACAAATGAAAAAATGCTTGTTGAACTACATGATGACTTGATCTTATTAGGAATTGCAAGTGCCCATAAGTACGTATGCAGCTTAGTCAGCAAATCACCAAGTGCAGTCAAACACATCACGCACACAAAAAAAGGGGGCATGAAACAAAAGAGATCAAAGACCTCACCTTTCTGCCGGCCAGCTACTCCTCGCTGCTCATACCACTTTCATGTTTATCGGTATCCATTCTAGGCCCAAGGCCTAGTTGCGAACCGCATCATAAGTAGTTCTTCAAGTCTTCATACCACTTTCATGCATATCAGTATTCGTTCTAGGCCCAAGGCCTAGCGGCGAGCCGTGTCGCAAGTGGTTCTTCAAGCCTTCATACCACTTTCATGCGTATCGGCATCCGTTCCAGACCCAAGGCCTAGGGGCTAACTGTGTCGCAAGTGGTTCTTCAAATCTTCATACCACTTTCATGCGTATCGGTATCAGTTCTAAGCCCAAACCCTAGCGGCGAACCATGTCGCAAGTAGTTCTTCAAGCCTTCATACCACTTTCACTAGTATCGGTATCCGTTCTAGGCCCAAGGCCAAGCGGCGAACCGTTTTGCAAGTGGTTCTTCAAGTCTTCGTACCACTTTCGTGCATATAGGTATCCGTTCTAGGCCCAAGGGCTAGCGGCGAACCGTTTTGCAAGTGGTTCTTCAAATGGCTTCTCAACCTGCACAAGCAACAATACAAGAGCAATGAAAAAAGGGGGTCTCAACATTGAAAAAATAATAAGCACAAGTGACCCAAAAAAATGCGATCTTTCAGTAAGTGAGCATGACGTCGGGATACACGAAAAGCGCGACAATAAATGAATGCAACGTTACAATGTCACAAGCAGGCATGAGAAGACTTTTCAGACTAATGAAATGGCTTCCTTCATATTCATTTCAGTCAAAGCTACCACCTTTATTACTCATGGTCATAAAAAAAAAATGTTGATCATTCTAACAAAACAACAATGTTTATTCGTGCCCCAAAAAAAAGGGAGTCGGCGATTCAGACAACAAAAGATTTGAAGAACACCCAGAGTCCCCGAGGTGGATTCATGCCAAATTTTCCAACAATATCTGGCACAGGCACCATGTTCGAGACCCCAACATCACTAAACATTTTCCTAGAGCCCATAAACTTTGAATATTGGTGCAGGCATCAAACAAAAAGAAAAAGATAAAAAAAACCACTATAAGACCAAGTCTAGCATTAATATAAGACCAAGTCACTTATTGCAGCCACTTTTTGCTATGTGATGTTGTGTGATCTTCATCAACATCAAGTTTAGCATCAATATAAGACCAAGTCATCAACAAACCAAAATCCAATCCCAACTCAAAAAAAAAAAAAAAAAACAAAAAAAACCAAGGCTCTTTCATGAAAATGAAAAGTGGACGCCTGTAATTTTTTTAACCCACAAAAGAAAGAAGGAAAAAAATGGAGCCAACAATAATCTCAATCCCAGTAATTCTATGACACATACCCATTATACCTAGCTATGTACACACCTATATAAGAAGGTGTGTACTGTGTTCCAAAAATTCTTAGATACAAATGTATGTGTTCTAGCATAGTACACACCCTCTTATATAGGTGTGTACATAGCTAGGTACATGGGTATATACCATAGAATTTTTGTTTCTCTCTCCTCAATCCCAAACCCCACCCAAAAAAAAAGCATGAAGCATAGCAGAAGCATGAAGGCTAAAATGTGAAAGCAGAAAACGCAATAAGAAATAATACACAAGCAAAAGAGTAAGCCAACACTTTGGCGAAATTTGGCATTAACTTTCCATTTCACAGAGGAATTGAATGAAGAAACAAGGATCAGGCTTTCGTCTTTCCCTCACTCTCCCTCACCATTGTTAGCCAAGCTTTGTTCTTCAAGGTTTGATATTTTCACTCCTCTCTTTCTTCCTCACACGCATGCCCAGTTTAATGACTCACACAAATGTTCAAGATTTCTGCCCAGACTTATGTACCAAAAGCTTGACTCTTTCACATGGCAATCAAACCAAAAAAAAGGGGGGCCAACAATAATCTCTATCCCTTTTCTCTCTCCTCAACCTAGGTTCCAACCTCCTGAAAATGCAACAAACTAGCACAAGCTTTGCTAATATACCTACTCCTTTTCTCAGGAAATTCATCAAGCAAGCTGGCCAAGCATCACAACCTTGACCGTTGCTTCATTCAATGTCACGCATGAAAACCCAGCTCATAAAAAATTTGATTACCAAAGGGAAAAAAAAATTTTTATACCTACATCAACTAGGTCTCAAAAAAAAAAAAAAAAAAAAAACAGAGTAAGCATGCCCTTTTACCCAAAAAAAAAAAAAAAAAGAAGAAGAAGAAGAAAGCATGCCACTTTGGTCAAATAAAGGATTAAAGAAGATGGAAGATGATGGGTAAAGCTGATACCTTTACGAGGTTGAAGAATAGCGTGCAAAGACCGAGGCTTTGGGGACGACTCTCACCGTGAATAGTTATGGTAAGCCAGTAGCAGCAGGTCGGGGTAGTAGACGTGGAATGGTGCAAAGGATGGTATGCTCTGGTGTAGCTGGGCAGATGAGGAAGAAAGAGGAAAGAAGTGAGAAAAGAGCTACCTTTAAGGCCACAAGGAGCAAGAAACCAACCAAAAAAAAAAAAAAATGGTGGTAAAGGATTAGTTTTTGGGGGTGTGCCACTGTTAAACTAGCAATAACAACAGTGAGGGTATGAGCTCGGCATTTGGTGCCTACTACTAAAGGAAGAAGAAAGAAGGAGAAGAAGGGTTGTGCATCACGTGCAGTGCACATGCCCTTAAATGAGGTTGCACTGGGTCAGAAGGGAAAGGGGAAACCAAGGTCCAGCCCACACATGAAAAACCAAAAAAAAAAAAAAAGAGGCAAAAATGGGCCAGCCCGCTAGGAAAGGAATTCACTGCCACCCGCGTGCCATCTAAGCGGGGGAGACCGGGTTCTGGGCTGGGGGAGCGAAGGCCAAGCCTGCCCGGAAAGTAAAGGAAACGGGCCGAGCCCACGCATTAAAAAGAATAAAAGAAGGAGGCTTGGTCCAGCTTGCAAGGAACAGAAAAGAAAAGAAGGAAAAGAGAAGTTGGAAGTTGGGCCAGCCCATGTGAGGAGAAAAAATTGGGAGCCCAACGTTCTGTTCACCATATCCATGGTTCGGCCATTTTCTCCCGATTCTTTGACAAAAAAATTATCAGTTACTCAACTTTCCCAAAAAAAGGAAAAAAATTCAAAAAAAGAGAGACATGCTGAGGTCGTATTCAAGGCATTTGTCATGAACATATGATAAAAGAAAATCGAGACATTGATCACATTCAAACGACAAGTCTAGCACGTGACCTAGTCTCAAGGAGGCAATTTGTAAATACTAAAAATTATTCATGCCGTGCCAAAATTAAATTAAATTAAATTAATTGGGCTACCCCTTTTAATTAATTTAATCAAACCTAAAGACTCACAAGTCAAATCCAAAAGACTCACAAATTAAGCCCAAGATGAAGCCCAAATGACTTCCAAGTTCAAGCTCGGTCAAAATTCAGGTCAAAGCCCAAATCGAGGCTCAAAATGACTACTAAGTCAAGTCACGACCTAAAGCCCGAACGACGTTCAAGTCAAAGCGAGGTCGAAATCAGGACAAAGTCAAAGTCAAAGGTCAAAGCCTAAGTTAATTACCAAGTCAAAGGTCAAGACCTAAATTGACTCACAAATCAAATGTCAAACAGCTCTCAAGTCAACGTCTGGACAAAGCTCGAGGCGGTTTCCAATTCAATGCTCGGCCCAACCCCGAGAGACTCCCAAGTCAAAGTCAAAGTCAAAGTCAAAGTTAAAGCAAACGAAAGTCAAAGCAATCCAGGGTGAGGCCTAATTAGAAGGCCCAAAACCCAGGTCAAGGCCCAAAACCAAAGTCAAGGCCCATCTGGACTTTCAGGGGAAGGGGGGAAGTTTTCCTATAAATAGGCCCCTATCCCCCTTGATTCAACGATTGAAAAATCCATCCTAACAAGAGAAAGAATCAGAGGATCATTGTATTAACAGAGACTGTACCCAATTCATTCAAAATCAATATATAAAAATTCAATCTTTGTAATTTTATGATTACACTGTAATATACATACATACATATATATATATATATATATATATATATATATATATATATATATATATATGTATATATATATATATATATATATATATATATATATATATGTATGTATGTATGTATGTATGTATATTACAGATTGAGGTCATTTATTTATTGTTGTTTTTAGCTGCATCACTTTAGCTATCTTTTCCTCTCTTATATGCTATTTCGATTCGATGTGGGCTTTCATCAGTTATAAAGGTATCTTTATCTTCAATTCTAATAATATACTCATATTGGCAGTCTTTGTCTTTGCTCACATGTCCCTTCTCTCATCAATTCTCATTCTCATGATTCATAAAAAGATAGTAAAATATTGTGTATTTTATAATTTTAAAATAAGTGTCTTCAATTAGCAATCATATTTTAATTAAGGGACTTTTAGAAAAAGAAAAAATGTTACAGTATCATAGTTTTATGATTTTTTTAGGAAATGATAAATAATTATTTTCCAAGACTTTCCAAAAGGAACGCAAGAGTTACTATATATATATATATATATATATATAGATATATATAATATATATATATATATATATATATATTATATATATATATATATATATATATCATAAAATTATAAATTTTTAAATAACAAAAATTTAAAAATAGAATGTTCATAGCAGAAGTTTAGATTCTAGTATCAATTATTATTAAGTTAATGTTTTCCTAAATACTTCAATTCTACATTTTATTTCAATTCAATTTGAATTGAACTTTTTTCATCAAAAAAATTGAATCAATTTTTTTCCACATTGTAACAATACTAGTTATATTTTTCACATCAATGAAAGTACAGAGAATGAATGTAATTAAATTGTGAAGATGATAGGAAAAAATATTAGTATGTCTTTTTGTCTAATCATTTGCAATTTTGGTCACCTATTGCTAATATTTTCCTTTAACATCTCATAAGTACAAGTTCGAAACTTTCAAGTAACTTCACTCATTTTAAAATTCAATAAACTAGCCAGCTCAAGTCAACAATTATTTGATTTCATATGAAAAGGAAATTTCAAGAAAAGATGAATAATTTCACTGGATTAAATTAATGTATCATTTTCACATACCTAATTGATCTAGGAGTAAATTACTATTTTCTCCAACCTAGTATGCTAATGGATCAGCCCAACCCATCCTGAGACAATAAATCGGCTGCTCTTTGACCCCACAAGTCTATTACCACGCCTACTCAGGGACGGGACAATGTTTTGACAGGGCAAGATCTAGGACCAATTTAGGATATCCTCATCTTTCAAAAAGATTCCTAGTTTACCAAGAAAATTTAGTTACTCTAGCTGTCTGAAAAGCTCTCCAAGATGACTTCCCCTCAATGATCGCAGGGTCTGTATAGTTATCAATGTAGAAGATAATTCCTTTTGTCAGTTTATCTAATTAGGTCCTAGCTATGCAAGAAGAAATGAAGAGTCTGTACAAGAATCGAACTTGGGATCTATGTGAGCTACCTAAAGGTCGGAGAGCCTTAACTGCCAAGTGGATTTATAAAAGAAAGGAAGGCATACCTGGGGTTGAAGAAGCAAGGTGGAAAGCACGCCTGGTTGTTCGGGGATGCAACCAAAAGGAAGGTATTGACTACAATGAGATATTCTCTCTTGTTGTTCGTCATACCTCTATTAAAGTGCTTCTTGCTTTTGTTGCCCTATTGATATGGAGTTAGAGCAGCTTGATATAAAAACTGCGTTCCTCCACAGGGAGTTGGAGGAGGAGATTTACATGAAGCAACTTAAGGGTTTTGTTGTTCCCGAGAAGGAACAATGTGTATGCCTGTTGAAGAAGTCCTTGTATGGACTTAAGCAGGCTCCTAGGCAGTGATATAAAAGGGTTGATACCTTTATGACTGGGCAAGGATACATACGCAGTCAATATGATAATTATGTGTATTTCAGGCAATATTCTGATGGTTCTCTTATTTACTTGCTATTATATGTTGATGACATGTTGATAGCTTCCAAGGATAAGTCCTTGATCAGCAAGTTGAAATCTCAACTCAGTAGGGAGTTTGAGATGAAGGACTTGGGTACTGCAAAGAAGATACTAGGCATGGAGATTCAAAGGGATCAAAAGGCTTATAAGCTGTACTTGCCTCAGAGTCAATATCTTGAGAAAATACTTGATAGATTTAGTACGGGTAACTGCAAGGTAGTTTCTACACCTTTTGTAGCTCATTTTAAATTGTCTGTTGAGTCTTGTCCATGATCTGAGGAGGACATTGAGAAGATATCTCATGTTCCTTATTCTAGTACAGTTGGTAGTTTGATGTATGCTATGGTATGCACTAGGCCTGACTTATTACATGCTATGAGTGTGGTAAGTCGTTATATGCATAATCCTTGTAGGGATCATTGGGAGACTGTGAAGTGGATCCATAGGTATGTGAAGAGTTCAATTGATAGAGGTTTGGTATTTGACAGGAACAGAGCTGCTACATGGGATGTTGCAGGCTTTGTTGATTCTTACTATGCTGTTGATCTTGACAGAAGGAGGTCTATTTCAGGGTATATCTTCACTATGTGTGCAGGTGCTATCTCATGGAAAGCATCACTTTAGTCTATTGCAGCTCTTTCTACTACGGAGGCTGAGTATGTTGCTGCTACAGAAGGTGTGAAGGAAGCTATCTAGTTGAGGGGCCTTGTTACTGAGCTTGGAGTCCCGCAGGGTACTACTGTGGTGTTTTTGGATAGTCCGAGTGCTATTCACTTGATCAAAAACAATGCCCATCATTCCAAGACCAAGCTATAAGCGTTAAATATCACTATGTCAAAGAGACAGAGATACAGTTGCTGCAGAAGCGATTGTTGTGAGGAAGGTTCATACTTTGGAGAATCCTGTAAATATGCTTACTAAGCCTCTTCCTATAACTAAGTTCGAGCATTGCTTGGACTTAGTTGGTATTCACAACATTTGATTGCCCTCTAGGGCTCTGCCCTTTAGGGCATCACCCTTTGGGGTTTTGGTGGTGTTTGAGAATTGGTGTTACAAATTGGTCCAAGGTGGAGATTATTGGGTTATGGCCCAATTTTACCTCGATGGCCCAACAAAGAAGCAATCGCGGCCGAACAAGGCGGTTAGAGTTTTGCGGAGTTCCTACGGCTACGGCAGTTAGGGTTTGCGGAATTTTCGCTCATCCTGACCCTTTATAAAGGGCTCGCCTCTACCCTTTCAAGACACCAGCAAGATACCTACAGAATATTCTGTTTTCACTTCCTTAGAGTTGTGAGAGAGATTATAGGAAAGATTGTAATCTTGTTGCTTGATCAATTCACTCGCTATGATTGTGATCGCATTATACTCATTCCTTCTCACAGTGGATTATTTGTGTTCGTCGTCGTCCGTGGTTTTTTCCCGCATCGGGTTTCAATGTAAATCTTGTGTTCTTTATTGTTCTTGTTATCGTTGTTTACTTTTGATTATTATCATTTATCCTAACACTTCTGGTATTAGTTTGCTTTAATTCCTAACAGTTTGGTAAGTAAATCAGGCTTCTTTGGGGATAAGCATATAATTCAAGTAGGAATGATGGGAGATTTTTCAAGTTTTCTTGCTGTAGGGAGTTTTACTTATGCAGTCCATATGGTTATGAGGTTTATTAATGGAAGGAAAGCTAAATGGAAGGTCCTAGCAGCTAAAGGAGTTCAAATTCTATTCATGAAGCTCAAGATGAAATCCAAGCATTGATCAGTACCCAAGTTAGGGTTTGTAGACATGATGCTTTAGCTCCAGCATGTGAGTATGACACAATCTGTTATCTTTGTAGTTCAAGAAGTATTGTTTCTAATAAATCAATCCGCGTGTAAGTTATAACTCATTTTCCCACTAAAATCAGTCAACACACCTAAGCATGCAAAATTGTCCATGACCTGTACGTAATTTGAAATGCTACCTAGTTCTTGCCTCTCCTATGCATTTCTAACTAACTTTAATGAGTTTCTACTTTCTAGACATGAAAATGAGGAACAATAATATCTAAATCATGTGCAAAAGTTGAGCTCAAGGACCTCGAAGGAATGCTTTTAATGACCCAAAAAGGAGAAATTCCCTTTTATCCATCGAGATGAGCTATTACTGACGATGATGATTATTTTGATGACAAAGTTGGCCAAGTCAAGAGAGCTTCACGTTGCATTCCTAAGGCTCATGTTTGAAAGCAAGCTTGTATTTGGTTAGCACCTATTACGTTTAGATGCAGAAGTAACTGAGGTGTCAAACCCTAATTGTATTTTGCATTTGTTAGTTTAACATCACTTTGTTTGCTTTCCATTTGGGGTTTATAGCTTGTATAAAGCCCATTGCTTAGCGTACTGGCTCACGATTGAAGTTGAAGACTAGAGGTTGAGGTTGAGCCATACTGCCTTAGTTTCTATACTCTCAATTTCTCTTAATGGCTTATCTTCATTCTTTACCGAGTGAAGTGATGTCATTAGTGCAGTTTTATTCGCTCTCTTAGTGGTGCAACTTATCTGGGCCCTTGAGAGAAGCCTAGTGTTATGTTTCATCCACGACAACATCTAGCATGCGGTTTACTAGGTTAATTGTTTTGTTTCTTGATTACGTATTCTATTTTATATGCTTCAGCTATGTGGTTTGCTCTCTCCTTTCTCGCTGTTATTGTGATACTTCTGCACCCAATCATGCATCACTTAAAGAGACATGTAGGGATAGATTTATAATAAGCACCTGGTCTCATATGACAGAGAATACAAGATCAATGACGTGTTGTCTCCATCTGATGGTAACTTAGTAAAGACCTACAACTTCTTGTTTTGCTTGTGTGCATAACGATTGTTTTTGAAGTATGTCTCTTCAAATGAAGATTAAAATGCAAAAGAAGCCAATTAACAAATGGGACAATTGGACCTTACTTGATCTAAAGCTCAATTCAGAAAATTCAGAAATCTTGACCAACTTGATGCTTTATTGCCTTTCTCTAGAACTTGATTAGTGTGCTTCCTTCAACTCCTCTAATAATTAATACCATTGTTGTTGCTCTAAACACATGAAGATGTTAGAACATTTAAAGTTAAGATGTGGAATCTTTACAATTGTCATTGCAACCTCCAAACTTTAAGGTTCATAGACTATCCTATTAAGAAAACATGAGGAGGAGTAAGCACGTCGATTGTATAGAGCTTGCACAGCCACTAGTCCATGTGCAGGAATGCAACAAAGAGGAAGGAGGAAAAAAAATAGATCAAGAAGGAGGCTGAAGCATCTACGAGATAAACATCCTTCAGCAACAATACTCTAAGTCAAACTCAAGATCAACCTCTAAAACTACTGAGAGTATGCTTCAATTTACCAAAGAGTCTCTTGAAATGGAAAATTATTAGGAACAGCAAAATTGTGGAGAATGAGAGTGCAGCAATGCAAAGTATAAGAAGCATGAAGAAGAAAATAAAGGCTCCTTCTTAAGTACAAGGGAAAGAGTTGGATAAGTTAGTGATTACAAGCTTAAAAGTGGCTTGAGTGTTTCTTCATGCAACCAAGGGGAAACTTAAGTTGGTCTGATGATGTGTTGTTACTGCATTGTTACTGTCCTTGTGTGCTGAAGTGCTGCTAATATGCTAGAACACCAAGTTGTTTTGCTACTAATATCTTTGTGTGCTGGGGCTGATGGCGCTGATGCTTTGTTAGGTTGTTGCTCCTAATTTTATAAAGTTGTAGCTTGTGTTTTATGGTCTGGGATTGCTTTTAAAGCACTAAAGGAATGATACACCAAGTGATAAAATGAATTCGAGAGGGCCTAGAACTAGCAGCCAACTCATGACAAGGTTTAAATTGCTTCAAAAGCTTAGAACGGTGTAGTGTATCACAATTTGAAAGTGCTACCTCTAGATCTCAATTTTATTTGCATTTGTTTTCATGGCAAATGCGTCCTAATCTTGTGCTAGTTTATTTTCTTCCATATAGCTATAACTGGGTTTAAGATGGTTAGATTGTCTTAGGCTATACTTAACCTTTAGCCATGAAGGTACTAATAATCAAAAAAGGAATGTTGAGTTATGCTCCAATTTACACAAAACATTAACCCCCCGGGATTCGAATGAATAGTTTCCTACTAATGTTACAAAGTTTGAGATTAAATGACATAATAATCCATATGAAGATATAAATTAGCACATTCAGACTGCAACAAGATTGCCAAGATGACAATAGACCTCAAATTCCTCCATCAAAGGTACCAATCGAAAGTGAATGTCAATTGATATTGCTAGTACAGTGCTTGCAATTTTATTTTTTTTTGGGTGGTTTTTGAGATGGAGCCTGGCCAAAATTCATTACTCAAGTGCAAGAGAATCTACGAGTACAAAACACAATACTTGGCTATGGCATATCCCGAGCTAGACCTGCTCAACATCGTTAGGCATAACCCTCGCAAGATTATAGGCAACTGAGTTCCCCTCTCTCTTCAAGTGTGTCCACCCACATGATCAAAGTCACAACTCAAGCAAAGTAAATCGTCTAAAACAACATCAAAATCAAAAAAGAAAGAACTGGGGTTGTTTTTTATTTGAACCAAAGAAAATTTAACTCGATTAGGAGCTCCTTGTGGCCAAACCTCCTTGCCAATTGCAAACCATAAAGAGCTACTCAAACCTCAGTGATCTGCGCCTCCCACCAAGCTCTAACACGTCTTACCCCAGCTAATAACACCCCCTCCATTTTCATCCCGGATTACCACCCTTAGGCCTCATCATCCTTCATCGTTGCTAGACGCGTCAACATTTATCTTCACAAAACCCCTAGGAGGTGCCACCCAAACTGTCCTCGAGCTCCGGATCTCCATCTCGGCACTAGATGCTTCTCGCTCTCCTCCAGCCGCCTCAAGTCTTGCACATAGCTCATGGCACAATGCTGTAAGATAGATGGTGGGACACCACAACCATTAAAAATCCTATCATTTCGAGAACTCCATGCTAATGCGAGTGCAACATGGAAAAGCTTATCATCTAGCCCATTTCTCCACTCCTGAATCTCCATGGGCGATGTACATCTTGTTTGGATCAAGGGCTAATCTTCTCCTCAAGCCTATCCTATGCACCTTAGATGTCCTGGCAATCGAATAAGGCATGGAAAGATGTCTCTGAGGCTGCCTTATACAGCTCGCGCACCGCTGAGTCCACTAGGTGCTTGTGTGAGCGAAGCGACCTTGTGTAAATTTTAATTTTGACATCAATCACAGTTATGTTCATATAAAAACCCGTGCAAAAGCATGACACAAGCTATATTTTCTTTACATGTCATGTTATAGGCTATTGTTTGACTAATTGTCCTAAATCTAACAATGAAAATAGGACCTATATTTCTCCTTCATATTTGTAGTTTAGTACATCATGTTACAAGTTACAACGATGAAATTAATAAGTTTTGGTGCTGGATTTACTTGAATCATTTCCAAAGAATAATTTGTGACTACTTCTATTTTCCACTTCTTTTTGAATTAAGTAATAATGAGAACATCTATAATATTAACTTCATGTGTTTATCATAATATTCTATTTTATTGCTTTTTTCCATCTACATAACCTATGCATGAACGTGGGCGCGAACTAGATCTATTGATGACATAGATTCTTATTAACAAATTTACTATTTTGAGTGCAGGAAATGGCTTTAAGAAAAGAATGGATGAAACTAAATCGATCGTCGCGTGATTACAAAGATGGGGTTTATGCTTTTCTAAATTTTGCTTTTCGAAATGTTGGAGAGGAGGACAAGAATACACTCACTATTAGACGTCCCTGGGACAATTGTTGAAATGTATTATTGAAAACTAAGTTGGAAGTAGGGTTTGATTTGCTTAGGGGTACAATATATGAAAAGTACACTACATGGAGTTCCATGGTGAAAATGTTGACCAATTTAATGGAGATAATTCTATTGAAAACAATGAGAATGAGGTGGTTACGATAGTGATGAAGTTAATATGCTGGAAGATGTGTGTGGTGTAGCTGGTATCTGTTTGGGAATACAAAATGAGAAGGATATTGAGGACATATACACGAACAACCAACAGGTGAAGCAGCTAAGTGTTATCATCTTTTGAAAGAATATCAAGAGCCATTGTCATCAAACGGTGAAATAATATCGAAGTTGTCATATATTGTGAAACTATTACACTTGAAAGTTCTCAACAATTAAAGTGACTCTTCTTTCGATAGTTTACTCAAGTTACAATGCCAAGCAGGGGGAGCTACACTGCCTGATTCATATTATGAGGCTAAGAAGCTTCTTAATGACTTGGGGCTTGAATGTGTGAAAATTGATGCTTGCGCCAATGATTGCATCCTATATTGGCATGAATATACACATTTTGAGTGTGGAAATTGGGTATTTGAGGTTTCGCCAATTGGTTGGATAACTATGTCGAACTATTGGATATTTTAAATGCCTATTTCTATGCTATTGTTTCTGTGTGTGTTTAGAAGTTGCAAACTGGTGGGGAATAGAGATATCCACTCCCTTTTTTCAATAGCTGGGAGGTAGGGATGAACACTACACAAAGTGAAATGTGGATGTTTTCTTATAGATTAGATCAGTGCATTTTATTCTAAAAATTTGCACATCTACTGCATGAGTGCTGCTGCTGTCCTTGTGTTTTGATTAAGCATTATTCATTGTGTTAAATAGAATACAGAGTTTTAAGATTAGACCTAATTCCAAGTAGGATTAGTAACCTACCCCTGGCAATAGATCTATGTCGCTTTAGTTGATATTGCCCCAGGTGAAGGTATCCTGCCCTTAATGATTTTCCATGCCCTTATCAATGATTACAACCCTTTTATCTTCTTAGTGATCTTCCTTTTAGCGCTGCCACAAAAAAAAGGGGGAAAAAAAAAGAGGATAGTCTGTCTATGACCTTGATATTCCTCGTGCAGTTCAACTTTGGTGTTAAGCCATTTTTCTTTCTAACAATGAGGTTTTTCTTTTTTTGGGGGGGGGACGAGAAGACATATTGATCACATCAACAATTTGCTGGTGACCACAGCCACCGAGTCACTGAGATGGGCTTTTGTTTGGAGTTTGGACTATGGAATGGTCAAGTTATCTTCAGGTTCTGCTGAGTAATGTACTCCATTAGCTTTCTATAGTTGAATTCTGCAGCTTTTGATTACTTTGGGAGGCTCATTTCTTTCATAACCTTTCCTGGACCCCCTGCTAAACAAGTGGTATGTAACCCAAAGTCCTTGCTCGGTCAGAAGATGGGGTAAGATGTACAAAACCTTGCACCTGAGTCACTAAGAGAATGATTCTGTTTGTCAAGGCACTTAATATGATGGGTGTGACTTGCCAAAGATGTTGAACCGTAGTGATGCTAGTATATCTTAGGTATCGTCACAATAAGTGCAGTCAAAGTCCTGAAACCAAATTCTATCCATGGATCCTTTACCTAATGCTAATGTTAATGCTGAAACAGAATCTGACATCATGAATGCTAATGCTAAAAGTGGCGCTTATATTGTCTGAAGGCGGACACCTAGACTAACCAATGCTTCATCAAGATGTCTTTATAAGGAAGGAGAACTATAAGATTTATCGAGGGGACCACCACAAAAGTCTTCCATTGTGAAAATTTAATTAACTAATTCAAGTGACGGCATATATGATAGGTATTAATAATCGACTTTAAGTCCAGCCATGTTAATTACTATGCCTCAATTAAAAAAAGAGAGACCAGTGCAAGACTTTTTGTCGTAAATAATTGGGAGTATATCATATGATGTGCATTTTCTTGTATGCTCCTAGGAGCTTGTACACCCTTATACCACATCATCACCCATGTCATCAGCCAAAGTCATGTCAACAAAAAAAAACTAATTATAAAAAGTAAAAAAAAAAAATAAAGAAAATAAGGGAAGCAGCACGTTTGTTCAAGGAGGTGGGCGGTTATTATTGCATGCTCATGTATTCTTTTCAATTTTTTTTTTCTTTTGTGGGACGTGGGCCATATTAAAACCAAAAAAAAAAAAAAACAAAATTCTTCTTTTTTATTTTCTTTTGTTAGCCTTAGACGTGAGCAGTGTAGTAATAAAAAAATTCATCTTTTCAATTTTTTAACTTGTTTTTTTCGGTTACTTGCAATTGTAATTTGCTTGATTTTTATCATCTCTCTTTGGGTAAGCATTTGATAAGAGTCTCCGCAAATTAAATTTCACTTATAGTCAAGAATGACGGGAAACGTAGTCGAAAAAGCAGTCAGAGGAGATTCGATTTGTAGGTTTTACAATTAATTTTATTTCACCTACTATTAAATAGACTTCAGTTAGTTCGTATTTATCTCTCAATTGAATATTTTAATTTTGAGCAGCATTCTTGGACGTGTTGTTTGCCTTGTTAATTGCTTCTTGTTCATTATGATAGACCATACATCCAAAATGCTATTTTCCAAATGGCTGTCTGCAGATGCCATTAAAGCTATTGCCTCTTTATCTATCCATAGTCTGTGTGCTTTGTCATGAGCATTGAGCTCGTATAGCTCCTCACGGTTGATAAATAGGTAGATGCAATAAATAGCATTGACAACTTCATATACAATAAAATTTAGTAGCATTGAATTATATAAATACTTATGTTTTAGGGTGGTCTACATCGAAGGGCAGGAATGCATAATCCACCACAACCTTCTCACTATGGGTAAGCTTATCTTTGATAATGTCCCTATGATCTCTCAAATATGGTGAGCAACATATGAATGACAGTATTTTTATTACCCGTCTCTTTCTTTGAGGTACATTTTATAGAGGTTGTTTAACATTGCCTTTTGGCTTTTGGCGTAGTTCGTCTTCAACCTGTTGTCGGCCATTATCTTTCTCCTGCTGCATTATGTGATGTGCCGATTTAGAATATTGCAAAGCAATGTCTGTTATTGCATTTATTGATGTATGTTGGCCTTTAGATTCACCTAGACACACTTGTTCATCATTATATGCAGGTGAACTACTTATTATAGGAGTTCCTTTGATAGGGGAGCTGATTGTAGTAGGAGTTCTCCGCTCAGGTGAAAGTGGGATGCCAAGATCAAAAGTCAGTGGAGTGCAGTCTATTGGAGTTCGGTGCTGGTAATGCTTTAATGCTACAGCTTCCATTTTCAAATATGCATCAAAGAATGCAGGATCATTGAAAAAATGCTCATCCTGAGTCAAGCCATGAGTTTCAACCTCATTTGGACATTTCTGAATGTTTGTATATCCATGTGCAATGTGTGATATCACCTGTTGTATCAGAAACCTTTGTCTGGAGGCTGCTATAACTTCAAACAATTTCGCCAGATAATATCCTAGTCGATCAGCATGCACCTGTATTTATACTCATGTTGATTAATGAACAACATAGGTGAAATGAATGCAATATTATTTCATTGCACCATGCAAAACATTTACATAATAAATTCAAATTCATATAAATAAATGAACATATAACAATATTTCAGTGAACACGCACAATACACTGTGGTGTACAACTATAAACATGGGTTCATATGAATAACATAATATTTAATGATGTACTAGTGAACAAGTAAAATGTAGTACTTTTACAATAGGATGTCAAAAATATATGTAACTGAAATTAGATGTATATTATTATAACTCAATTGGATCATTGGGCCCTGCCAATGGAGGTTCTCTTTCCCTTCCACATTCTGAACATGGTGGCCGAGGAGCTGGTGGAGGGCAAGGGGTTAATGCAGCAGGGTCAGTGTGCTTTTGGTTCTCTCGTGCCAGGCTTGCAAATTCCTCATGCAAGTGAGTTTCACCTTCACGAATAATTGACTGATAGTCTATTCTATCAATTGTCTTGCCTCTTTCATACTCTCCCAGGAACTCCTTTTCATCTTTATTCCTTTGTTCAACTGCACCTGTTGTCTAATGTATTGCCATGGGAAGCATCGATCTTTGCATATCTTCCCTCTAAACTCAACTCTATCCAGATAAAAGAGTTGTAATTCATAACAAGGATAAATCTTAGTTGGTACATCCTAGAATGAATGACATAACAGACATTAGCGCTCAACTATAAATCAGGTGATGAACAAATGCATTTAAATCACTGAACAATGTTATTTAGATGGATTCCCCTTACCATGAGAAACAATAGTGGTCCTCTAAAATATCTAGTGCGATTTTGTTTCCATTCTACTACGGTATCATTCAGACATTGCAGGAGAAATGCGCACCAATTGTATTCAACTATTTGATTAACATCCACCAACGAGTTCAATATTCTGAAGAAACAGTCGCCATTCATACTCCCAATAATACATGTTGATATTATATATAACACAAAGTCTCTTTTGAATTCGTCTCCATGATCTCCTCTATCTAAAATTCGGTCAACCATCTTTCCAACTTTTGGTGACCCTGTTCTACCAAGATTCCACCTTATTCTCTATTGTTCAAAGAGTTTGGTATATTCATTTTTTGGTTGGCATGTTGAGGCTACTTGAACTTCTAATTGGCCCATAGGTAGTGCTAATGTTGCATGAACATCTGCCTCAGTTATCTCTAGTACTCTATTGTCAGAAAGCTTCAATGTGTAACTTGTCGGATCAAACTTTTGAAGTAACCATGTTGCAAGATCTTTGGGGATGGTTGATGTTCTAACAGATAGGAACCCTCCAAAACCAGTTTCCATTGCAGCTGTCCATTGTTCATAATCTAGCCTCTCAATCAGGAATAACAGCTTGTTACAAGCCATCCTATGGTTTAGATTACCATCCCAAAGTTTGTTTTGTTTGTCAGCCTTTTCAGAATGATTCTTTGCAGCTTTCCTATAGTCAGATTGTTCATTTGAGTTTCTAATTAACTTAGATGCAAAATGATCATGATGCAATTCAAACCGAACACACTTTTCAACTCGAGCGAGTTTATCATTGGTGATGGTTTGAACTTTCCTTTTGCGAATGAGTGATTCTTTTCGAACTTGTAGAGTTTGCTCATCCTCGAAATCCTCAACAATATCTGATTCTTGAAACGACTGCTGAAAGACACATGTTTCATTGTTTTCTTTTGAGCTATCAACCCTGCTAAAAAGTTCAATTCTTTAGTCAAAAGATCCTCAATTATGGTCTGCATATTTTTACAAATAAGAAACACATTAACAATAACATCACCAATTGAATGTCATCTTTACACTATCCTCTCATGCACATTTAACAAGGTGATACCGATCAATATAAATTTAATGGATAAAGAGAATGGTAAATAAAACAAAAACAAAAGTTCAACTAAATGCACAAAGAGAAGTGAATATGAAATTTTGAATAAATCAACGCGTAGAAGTGAACAATTCAAGTTCAACAAATGAACTATTACATTATTACCTATTATTTATATGTCAAATAGAAGGTTTCTTCGCATTAGTTGATTATCTTTATTTAACATTGAATAAAGAGATTTAAGAATATTTAAACTTTTACATTTCTCCAACAACCTCCATAAAATGAAAATAAGCAAAAACACATTACATTCATACTCATCTATCAATTGCACATGCAAATGTGAACAATTCCAATAGTAAAAAATGCAAGAAATAAAATCAACTCAAGGCAAGTTGCACATTAACAATCGTTAAAGTTAAAAGGTACCAATAAACCTCACACTTAAAATGAATAATTACAACTATGAACAATATTGTTGATCCATGAATAGATAAAACCATGAACAATATAGTGGGTACAGTACAAAAATAAGGTACTTAAGCATAAATCGGATATATTAATGAACAATTTTTATTTCGCACATGAACAAATAAAATCATACATTCTCAAATAAATAATTAGCAAACTCAAACATCATTATGCAATTGGATAAGGAAATTCTTCATGCTTATAACAATATTGAATTGTAAACCGGAATAGCCACTTTATATAAATAATAGCAACATTAATGTGGCTCATATCAAAAAGGCTGAAAACCAACTCCTCTGCCTCTTTCTCTCTCTACCATCCTCTGTCTCTCTCTCTGTGTTTCTCTTGACCATGTAGTATTGTTCATCCTCTCTCCCCCATTACAGTACACGCCAAACTCATGAAGAAATTTCAGATCTCCTATTGATTTTGGTACTGCTATTGTTCGAATGATTGCCTAGCGATTTCTGTATCATGTCCATAGCAATAACAAGAGCAAGCTGATTACGAAACCCATGCTTCCCAGGTTTGTGTTCTCTACATCTGAATAATTTTGAATGGGGATTCCATAGATTTTAGGTTTATTTCGAACCCTTGTTATCAACAATTTTCAACGATTGTGGGTTAGCTTTCAACAATAAGCAAGCAGATTCCATCGATTTCCCTAGAATCCAATTTTCCAATTTTGATTTTCGATGGGAATTCAATCGAATTTTGGACTTCTTGTGTGCAAATTTTGGTTTAGTTTCTTCATTCAATTAATTATACGTTTTTTCTGGGTTTGTTCAATTCACTTAAATACGGGTGTATTCTGGTTCTGGGTTTGTAGCAGAACAATTCGAGTTTGGTTTTCGATGGGAATTCGATCAAACTTTGGAGTTCTTGTCTGCAAATTATGGTTTAGTTCTTTCATTCAGTTAATTATATGTTTTTTCTGGGTTTGTTCAATTCACTTAACTATTGGCGAGTTCTGGGTTTTTCTGGGTTTGCAGCAGAATAATTGCAACAGCTAG
This sequence comes from Carnegiea gigantea, assembly GCA_029747015.1. NCBI lineage: Eukaryota > Viridiplantae > Streptophyta > Magnoliopsida > Caryophyllales > Cactaceae > Carnegiea > Carnegiea gigantea. Next base: position 174,801 of record JAKOGI010001229.1, read on the forward strand.
ATGACAGACAAGAATGAGGAAGTTAACAAGAAAATTTCAGATAGCAATGTTAAATACTCGAAATTGTGTATATTTACCTGGGCTTCCTCTTGTAGGTCAATAGTTCTACCTTCCTCAGTTTATCCATTCAACCAAACTGAAAAAAACGCCCAAACTGTTCTCGCCGGAATTGAACACTGACTGCCGAAGTTGAACAAGACTCTGTGTGAAGTTGGTGTAATTGGCTGGAGTAAGATGAAAGTCGTGGATTGCTTGCCGCCATTAAATTGTTTGAGATGGGGAGAGGGATTTCAGCCATAGATGGAATTCCAAGCAGTTAGTGTTTGAAGAGGAGTAGGAAAGCAAGGCGATGGAATTCTGGATTTTGAGATAGTGGCTGCTTTTTTTTAATTTTTTAAAACAAAAATTACTTTGCCAGCATATCAGTGTTGTCCATGTCAGCCTAGGAGCACATGCTCCCACGTCCATAATATACGTATTGTGCATCATTGAGATTTAGGCATGCGAAAGAATTCACTTTCTAGTAAAAATTTACAGCCCAACCCAAAGTTATGAAGCTTCATATTAGGTCATCCTCAATCGTTCATGAAATATCTAGACTTAAAGAAAATGATTAAAATTCTACTAATTGTTTTGATATTTGTTATGGTTAGAGAAGGTCTTAGAGTTACATTATTCTAAATGACAAATTAAATTTAAGTATTGTTATCTTTATTAAATCTAATAGTGCATTTATATTCCCTCCCTTTTATTGAAGTCAGCCTTGCATTTCAAAATGGTTTTTTTCAATCTTGTAAAATACTTATTCTTAAACAATTTACCTTGTTTTACACACACACACACACACACACACACACACACACACACAGACACATTTGTAGGTTGCTGGATTACAGGTCAACATCAACTTGGATTATATGTCAAGTTAGAGAAGGCTTAAAGAACGATTTCCGTCAATATTTTCATTAGGCCATGATGGTAGTATTGACACAAAACCAATTGTCACTTTTTCCTTTGTGTTAAAAGTATTATTTGTCGATAGTATATTTTTTGGTTGAATACTTTAGAGCTGATTTATTTTTCAGAGACTACTATTATCATGAATGTGTCAACTTTAAATTTATGGTTTGTAAGCAAAGCGCAATATGGATTTATATAGGTTCATGTTACACAGCATAAAATATATAGTTTTATTGTTTGTAGAGAACGTTTTGCTGTTAGAATAAGTTCTGCGACAGCAAACAGATAGTGCAACATGCAAAATAATTGCAACAAAAAGATTGTTATGAAACACTTACAATATCAACTGCAACGATACAATTGTCGCCAAAATGACAGGCTTCTGCAACGACAAGGTGGTTGCTAATGATTTAAACCACATTGTGTAACGATAAATGTGTTGCAAAAATTGTAGGCTTTTGTAATGACACGGTGGTTACTAATGATTTAAACTACATTCTGCAACGACAAAATGGTTGCCAAAATTATAGGTTTCTGCAACAACATGGTGGTTGCTAATGATTCAAAGTACATTTTGAAATGACAAAATTGCTTCCAAAATTATCTACTTCTGCAACGACAAGATAGTTGCTAATGGCTTACACTATAGTTCGCAACAATGTATATGGTTACTAAAAGTTCCAACAATTTTTACAAACATTTCTTCATTTGGCAACGACACATTTATGTTGACGACAAAGGTCATTGCAATAAGAGGAGTTATCGCGATGATAGTAGTCGTTACCTTTATCTTTTACTACGCCCTCACTGACAACGACCCTACAACCAAGGATACTAGAACCGGACCGAACTGGATGGTTCGACCGGTTCAACCATGAACCAAACCATGGTCCGATCTAAAAGCACCCGTCAACCTGGTTGCATAGTGAACCGTTCAAAAACCGGTCAATTTCCGATCTAACTGGGCAGTTTTTCCAATCAGGCCAGTGCTTTGAACCGGTTCAACTTGCAGTCCTGCCTATAGCACTAATATTCAACCAAAAAAAATGTTGTTAGTAAACTTTGAACACACAACTCCCCTATTGCTCAACTATAACAAATGCCAACACACCTGTGTTTCCACACTGATACAACTCTTCTCCATAATGTAAAGGAAGCCTTTTTTTTAGTTTAGTTACTATCTTCACTATATTGAGTTAAGCTTTTTTTAATCAACTAGCTGATGGGATTTGTCATTATTTTCAATCCATTGTCATTACCCCCCAAAAAAATATATAATTCATTAGGTTTCAGACAAAAGACATTTTTTCCTAGTGCGCTTTACTTTTCTTGTTCTTAGTGTTTATATTTTAATGTATAAGCCTCGTATTATCTGGAATATGATACTTTTTATTGAGAACCTCACTACGCAATCTTCAAAATAGCTAAATATAAATTTAATTATTAGATTCTTATACATTTATGCCTAAAATTCAGATTCATACACGATTAAATGAACGTGATTCGAAAAATCGCGAACAACCGATTTTATCCGATCTAACCAGTTTGAACCAATCCGACCATTGACCTGCTAGCTTAACCAATTCACTGATTGGTTCGGTTCTGGTAATCTTACCTACAACAACATTTGTCGTTGCCAAAACTATTATTTGCAATGACATTGTATTCATAACAACGACAATTACTGTTACAAAAAGCAGATTTTCTTGTAGTGACAGATAGGTTCAGGGTTCACCTACTTTCTGATTTTGAAAGGTTAGGTTAATTGGGCAGCAGGTAGGGACTTTGTAGATGGGCTTTTTTGCTGAAAGTTTGGTGACTTCTTTAAAGGGGACACCTTCGACTTAGTGGGCCTCCTTTGTGACTTAATTGGCTGGGTTGCTGGAGTATTTGGCAACTTAATAGGTTGGGTTACTAGAATACAAATTAAACAGTCAGCCCATTTTTTAGTTTGTCTAGCAAATAACATAGATTCACACTCATCCTCCCTAAGTAAATCAAACTCATCCTCATCACTACCACTGATAGAAGGAGCATTTTCAAGTGGACCTACAACTTGAGGGTTCTCTGTGTGAGGCCCAGTTTGACTATGGGTTCCTTCTGCTCCATCGAGCTGATTAATAATTAGTTGGTGCCTAGAAGGGGCAATGGTGGCTAGCATCCATATAGGAATGTCTCCTTTGGTATAATTCCACAAGCTAACCAAATACAACCAATCCTTATCACACAATAAGGGAAATTTTCTTCTCCCAGCACTAGAAGCAAGCATAAAGCCAAAGAACTCAGGTGGTTTATATCCTGCCTTCATGAGCACAGCGTTAGCATTCTTATTAAGATCAAGTATCTGTTACTCATCTAAATCACATGTAAAATGCACCACGTTCCCCTCATATACAATACTCAAAATCCCTTTCCCCTCAATCTGCAAATCAAATGTATAACAAAATCCCTATCAAAACCCAAATCCCAATTTCAGCTTTCACGCAACTTTTTTAGACAATTACATCCACACACAAAGCAAAAACACCATCATATTGGAACCATTCCATAACTACATTACTTAACTTAGGTTAATTTAGCCCCAATCATGCCCAAATCCCCAAACAACTAAACAGTAACCCACCAAGACATGCTTTACTCTGCCAATCATCTTTACTAAGAAATATTCCACGTTTCACAAAAATTTAACAAATTAAATGTATTAAACGTACCTTTCCTATTGAGCTTTCCCTTTCTCCTTTATCATTTCACCTACTTTTGGTTAAGTGGGTACCGAACCGATCTCTTGACCACAACTCTGCTACCCCAAAGAATATTCCTCCGCCAACAACTTCTGAAAGTGGGCCTAGATTAACAAGAGGGACGTTACAAAAATTTTAGGTTTTTGGAGAGAGATGCAAGGAATTTTCCAGTTCATAGAGAGCAAGAGTATGTGTTGTGGATGAATTGGGGGGAGGAGTTACTCTGTTAGTTGAAGGAATTGTTAAGTTTCTTTAAAAAAAAAAAAAATTAAATTTCCAACCTAACTTTGTACACATGCGGATTCATGGGTAGTTGGGTAATTACTGCATGCCACATCATTTTCTATTTGGATTTCAACCTTTTTCGTCGAATTTGGGTCCCATATATATTAACTCAAACCTTGATGGGCTCAGAAATATTTACCCAAATTTAGTGATCAGAAAAATAATAGCCCATACCTTAATGGACCCATATACAATTTTTCCATTCAAGTTGTTGATATTTTATGACACTGACAAGAGTAAAATCTTCTAGCATGCCTGTTAAGGACCTTGACTGAGAGAGCTTAGTGATACTGAACTATAACACTAAAGCTTTGGGTAGTTTGTCATTTAAGGGACATGTCATGCTGGTCGCTTATGATCATTTAAGAAAGCAGGTGAAGTCATAGCAACTAGTCAAGTCCAAACAGATGCCCCTTTATTGCAACAAATGTGTCTTGAACTTAAACTTATGCAAGCATCTAAAGCACTTGCACATCGCATTGAGGAGACTCTCACTTTTATTGCACTCATTCCAAAGATAATAGCCTTTTACGGACCAATCATTTTAGACCTATTAGCCTCTGTTCAACGATTTACAAAATTATTTCCTATATTCCGATTAGTATGATGAGATCTCTAGTTGATAGAGTAATGTTGAAATTTCAAAGTACATTTACCCCAAGAACATCAATACATGACAACGTTTTACCAGCTCATAAGAATACACATAAATTTGAAAACCAAAAAGTAAATTAGCATAGCTATCCATTAAGCTTGACATAGAAAAAGCATATGGTAGGTAGATTTTATAGTGGAATGCTTACAAGAATTTGGATTCCATCCAACCTAAAATCAATCAATAAATGAATGTATTTTCTCAATGTGTTACTGAATTATAAATTAATGACAAAACTAATGGTCCACTCCAGGTAGAGGGATAAGACAGGGTGCCCTTTCTCCCTATTGTAGCATATTATGTAGAAGCTTTAAATCATTTGCTAATGAAAGAAAGCCAATACCTACAAATCCAGAATAGGAGTTAAATTTGTCCAAATTCTATTACTATATTGTGCATACTTTTTGTGAATGATTGATTGCTTTTTTATAGTACAAACTTGGAGAGGATCGTAGTAGACTTAAACATATTCTTAGTAATTTCTGCCGCACCTTGTCAAAACTAATTAACTAGCATATTAGTACCTACATTCTCTCACGTTCCTCCGCCTACACAAAACTAAGTAGTAACAACAATTTCAATATTTCGCATGGATATTCCTTAGGCAAATACTTGGATTGCCCTGTTTTTCAAGGAAGACCTCCTAACTCAACGTTTCAAGAAAGGATCAACAAAGGTACTGTTAAATCAGAGGGCTAGAAAGCAGACAATCCAGTAAAGTAGGATAATAGTTTCAATCCAGTATCAATTATAATCATTACTAGCTCATATGATGCAATATCATGAACTTATGGAAAATACTGGTGACTCGCTTGACAAACTCAATAGAGAATTCCTCTTGAAGAAATTTGATACAAAAAAGGGTTACCAGTTATAACTTGGGGAATGTTTGTGTAAAAATTTTGTTTGATGGATAGAGATATCAGTTTGTCACAAACTCAGTGCCAAATTAACCGAGACTTCTAGGCAGGTATAAGTATGCTTTTTCTAAAAACTCTATCCACCCTGATGTGCAACAGAGCTAGCTGAACAGGTCATTGGGATACAAAGAAGTCTCCCCTATCTGCGTGTTGCGCTCACGAACGTAAGACCCTAAATGTTCAAGACATGACAGAAATTCTAGGAATTATGGTGATAGTATAACTCTCTTGATCACGCCCAATGTCGAAGAAAGGTATTCCATTGTAAGACCCACGTTCTTTATTTTACGTTAAGCTAACTGTCCTGCTTTTTACGTTATAAAATCGTATTTTTAGTAACTATATGAGTTAAATTATTATTTATGTGCCTATATGAGCGAAAATTTTACTAAAAAGAATATTTCATCACTTTTTATATTATTTATATTATCGTCAATTATTTAGAAAATCCTTGAGCTGATGCGAACTCATACCTTCGAAATCGTTATTTGAGCTATTTAGTCGTTTCCCAAGTTTAATTAGGATGCCAGATGTAGGGCGTTTCAACCCGAGCTTAGATCGATCGATAACGAAATTGGGAACAGGATTTAACTAGTGTAGCTTTTGAACCAAAAAAAGGGGAAAAAAGAAATTAGTAAAATAGGGGGGCTGAATTCGGGGATGAGAACCTGAAACCCCGACTCTCCTCTCTCTCTCTCTCTCTATAAGTCACCACCCTCCCTTTCTCGCAGGCAACCACCGATCACCGTTTGCCTTCATCGCCATCTGCCACACGTCACCAGTGAGAAAAGGAGACCACCGGTCCCCTGTCCACTCGTCACCAGCCGTTGACCACCACCATTCTCCCTCCCCCTCTCCTAGCGGCTGAATTAATTTAGAAAACACGCGTCGTCTGCCCCGATTTCACCACCCACGTGCCGGAATCCGGGGACCCACACCACACTCGGCCTCCCCTATAAATTTGGGGGCTGAATTTGACCCAAAACACCTCAAAACGCCACTAAAACTGGGAGTTAGGGTTTGGGTTTTGCAAGTGTTCAGGCAAGGGCTTCGAGCTTGGGTTGATTAGGCGTATTTGGGCACACTACTACAGCTTTTTAGGTCGAATTAGGGCTAAAATCAGGTAAGTGTTTCTCCCCTCCTAAGTTACTACTATTTTCGAAAAATATTTCAGCAAATTGATATTGTATGTTAGAATAGCGCTAGCTAAGTTTATTAAAAATGCCAAGGAATGATTGAAAATAGGCTGTGTGGTGAATTTGTATTCGTTCATACACAACCAGACTGCTTATACTCAGATTTCACTTGCTGCCATTCAGTTATGCATGCCTCAGTTCGTGTTAATTTCAGCTTAGAATATGCATGATCAGGTTGCTTAAAAGAAGCTTGGAAATAATATGACCTTAGGCTGTGATTACGCTGCTGAATATGCACAGAATATGTCCATAGGTCGTAGCTATGTTGTTGGTTATGCTTGAGTCTAGTTCGATTCAGATTGTGCATGTATACGCTGCTTGAAAGTAGCTTTGAATTATAAATGCGAACACCTTGATTCATCATATACTTAAATGGCTTAATTAGGCTAGGGTAGTAAGTTCGATGTAATAAATGAACGCCTTAAATCGTATTATGCTTAAGTGGCTTAATTAGGCTTGAATAGTAACTTAAGATGAATTATGCATGTTTAGAATCGATTCAAGTATATTTAGTTAATACATGCCTAAAAGTAGCTTCAAAATGAATTATACATGTTTAGAATCGATTCAAGTATATTTAGTTAATACATGTTTGAAAGGTAGCTTCGAAAAAAAATATGCCTGCCTAGATTAGATACATGTGCACTTAGTTAATTTACATTCGTTTAATAACTTCGAAGGAAATGTGAATGTTTAGAATCGATAAATGTACACTTAGTTAATTCATGTTTGTTTAGTAACTTCGAAGTGAAATATGAATGTTTAGAATCGATTCAAGTATAGTTAGTTAATACATGCCTTAAAAATAGCTTCGAAATGAAATATGCCTATCTAGATTAGATACATGTACACTTAATTAATTTATATTCGTTTGATAACTTCGAAGAAAATGTGAACATTTAGAATCGATACATGTCTGATTAGTTAGTTTATACCTGAACCGTGACTTCGAATTAATAAATGAACACCTCGAATCGATGTTTGCCTGTTTAGCTACATCACGCTCATAGCCTTGGAAATAATCTATGAATGTTTGAAACGAACCAAGAGCACCTAAGATCGAAGCAGGCTAATTTGATTAGTTCATATTTAAAAGTAATCCTTAAATAACAAGCATTCTTTAAATCGGCGCATATTGAGCTAGCTAATTCATGCTTAAGCGTACTCTTTGAAACGACCTGAGAACATTTTAAGCCAATGCATGTTTAGTCGGATGGTTATGCTTTGAAAATGGCATGTTAGTTGGTTAGCTATGCGTTGAAATGACATGAACTTGGTATGCTTACCTTCTATTCGCAAGTTATGAATGTAGGCTAAGTTTCATGCGTTGTGAGTTTATTTCAGTTCGTTCAGTTCTTATTTCAAGTTAATGCAATATATACATATATATTTATGCTTATGTATGCGGTTACGAGCTATTGGATGGTTGCTGCTCGCTCAGTAAGTTATACGTAGCTATTTCATAAGACCTTTATAATAATATGTTATGATTATCGAATTGAAAACCGAGATGGTAGTTGGATAGTTTGAGGTAGAACTATGAGTAGTTTGAGGTTTCTTATGGTCGGTTGTTATGTGAGGAGGGAGCCTGGGTTGTAAATTAACAGCAATTGTGTGGATTGTGAGGCCATGTGTGGCTTATGTTGAGATTGATTGATTATGAAGTGTTTGAATGTGTTACATGCAAACCCCCTCCCTTTATGTCATCAAGTTTCTTGTTGCGAGTGAGGGTGAGTTTGAAAAAGGAAGTTTTTCATGTTTGTAACTAATACTAGCCATAACTATTAGCAAATGATGGCCTATTTTAACTATGCAAATTCAGTTTTGGGAGTGAACTTGCTTGAACGGGAGAATCCCTAAAGAATTTAAATAAAAAGAGAGTGCGTTATATGAAAAAGAATTTCGCTGTGAGAGGCAACAAACTTATTAGTCGTTATGACCAGATGCTTTAAATGGCTAAGATAAGTGCTTAGGGACAATAGATGGGAGTGAACCTGCTTGAACGGGGGAATCCCTAGCCTAGGGAGTAATCCCTAGAGACCCTGACGAGGGTTAAGGTCCAAAAGTTAATTGCCGTCCCGGGAGTAAGAGCGTGGTATGAGTTAATCTCACTGAGATTGAGTGTAGATCTCTCCCAACCAACACTTTATGATGATCTTATGCCCAGAGTAATTTCCTAATAAGTAAGAAAAGCAGTCGACTTTTTGCTTTTTTAAGTATTTCAGAAAGAAAGTTTTTAAGGGTCATTATGAGACCAATATGAAAGAAATTCTTTTAAGAATATGAGCCTAAAGAGGCTAAGTAAAGTGTTTTCAGAAAAAGAAACGAAAGATTTTCATACACATCATGTGAATAAGAATCTAAGTGCAGTATAAATAAAATTCCAAGAACAGCCTTATAATGCATCGAGCATATGAGTTTGAATGTGCATGTTTAGCTAATGAAAGTTCGTAGCATAATCTCTGCTTCATATGTTTAGCATCTCATATGAGTGAATTAGATAGACAAAGAATAAATCACAAATTATATCACATAATCTACGAAAGAAAGTTCTGTGCTCAACCCTCTATGCTTGCTTAAGTGTTTGACTGCCTGTTAGTAAAGAAGTTTGGTCATTTAGAGACCTAGAAATGTGTTTGAATGGTTAAAGTGAAGTTTATGGTTATTGATACTTCCATAAGAATTTTATGAATGCCTAATATGATAGTAAAGTATGAATACGTGATATGTGACTATTAAAGATATTATTGCCTGTAACGGTTTTGGTTTTAAGAGGGTCGGGGGACACTCACTGAACGTGTGGTTGCTTATCCCACTACTCTTTCCCCCTTTTCCCCAGGTTTTCTTTGTGACAGGAAGAAGTTGAGCTATGCCGAAATGGAAGCTACCCTTGCTTAAAGGGAGTCAACTGTGCCCATAGTGAAGTAGTCTTGCTGTTTGATGATGTTATAGAATGTATTCTTAGTTTGTAAACGTATGTAAACCAGATATTCTAGTTCATGTAATGCATATGGTATAAAGGTCACTCTGTACGGTCATATGAGCCAACCATCTAATTAGTCAGATGTTTTCTTGGTCCAAGTTAGTTATGTTTTGGGTTGTAAACCCTAATACTCTGGTTGTATGAACCGTCGAGTTGTATCTTTTATTTCTTCTTTATTAATGAACGGTTTTGTTTGATGTACTACGAGTGAGTTGCTCATTGAGTTATGAACTCCGGCGTGTAGCCGTTGAGCTTCTTTTAAAATATTTTATGCTTCCGTTGATCTGCAAGGGTTTATTGTAAGGCTTTTAGCCTGAAAACGGTCAGTTTTTAGGGGAAACTTTGTCCCTTTTGCCCCGGAATTTAAATAGAAAGTTAAGAAAATGTAACGCTCTCGGCTCTAGGGGCTGGGGGTGTTACATCCATTTACATGCCACAATGTCACATATTTACAGAGATATTCATACCTCTTCATAAAAGGATAGCATCCTTTCATAAATATCATTTCAAATGGACATATCTCTTCATAAATATATCCTTTCATTAAAAGACATAAATTAGTTAACCGTCCAAACTAAATTATTCCCCTTCATAAATAATTAGTCAAATTAATTATTTACCAAAAGGTACATTATGATAATTAATTATCAAGATAATTAATTATTATTTACGTGTAATCAAAAATATATTTCCATAACCATTTTTATGGAAATAATTATTTTATTAAATTTCTACTTTTATGGAAATTATTCCAACAATTCCCCCACTATTTCCATAACAAATGGTTTTTTTGAATTTCCATAGGTCTCGTGCATAAAGGGAGGTGTCTTGTGATTGAACCCCCATTTTAGTGACACGTCCATCAAATAATCAGGATAACATAACAGACTATACTTTGAACCAGCTATCCTCTCTGACCTCTTGCATCTAAGCCACACACAAGACTTCCGCCCCAGATCACTTAGTAATTTGATACTATTAACGGCCATGTGTCTCGTATCCATTTTGTAAATGCTCTAGAGCCAAGCCTAAGCTCAACAGAAGCAGTCAAACTTTACATTTACTAGGTAAACCTCATCAATACCTCCATAATGTACTAATAGAAACATTTGAGTACAAGAAACAAGTCACTCCATTGTTTAAATACAAACAACTTAATCAAATACTTATTTCCATACCGACTCAAATATTCTCCATTGAGGTTCATTAAGAGCAAAAGCTCACCCTCCGTTTAAAAATATGGGTTGCTTAGCACTCCACTTGGATGGCAATTGTAATGGTGAGTGCTAAGAATTCACAAAGATCGTGTACTTTGACTCATGGAACTTAAGACTTGATGGTTCCATGAGCGTTAAGTTGAGGTTCCACCACGAGTGATTTAGCGTGGGCTTTACGCCATCCATTATAAAGTCATTAGATGCGTTCTATGACTTTGATAACAATAACTTTGCAAACGTCTCAAGACTTGAAGTTATTATATTAAATACACGTGTATATTTATTTATTCATCCGAATTCATTATCTTTGTAAGTCTTAATAATGGGCCTACAAGATTTCCAAAGTCAACCAACTATTAAACCGAAGTTCAGTTATTAAAATTTGGTGATCTTAACCTCTAAACAAGGTTTATACATGAAAATATTTTCATATTTTCATTCAAGTATAACTTGAAATTATAGTCATAATTATCACCATACAAACATAGGATACCCCCACCATTTACTCTAAACTAGAGCAAATACTTGTATGTTCTTCATATGGAATTTCTAGGTTATATATATATTCATAGACTAATGTAAATGCTTAGACATTTACATTCCATCCATATCTATCTTTAATTCTCTTATGACCATATATACTAAAAGTATCATGGCATGGTCATAAACAAGTAACCAATAAAATGGACTTCCCCTAACTATACTAAAATACTTCAGCAAGTCCATCATATAAACCCTTGAAAATAAATGAAACAGCATATTTTTTTCCATCAAGGATGCAAAAGTTATTCTTCCCAATTCTAGTTCTTAAAATTAGAGTAAACAACATCCAAATGTCTACAATAAAAATATAGACATTTAGAGACCATGCTAAAATTTGCATTAACAAGTTCAACCAAAACATCCATGGACTTATACTTCTAGCAAATTAGAATTACATAGAAATAAATAAATTATATTTCACATTTATTTCTATGAAGGATGAATCATTTATCCTTACGTTCACATTAAATATCAATCCGTAAACGACATTTTATGAATCATAGATTTATCAAATGAATATTGCCAAAAAGATTTCAATGTCCAATAAAATGCATGGACATTTATTTTCTTAATATGCAAGAGAGCACAAGAAAATAACCGATAAAAGACATATTTCCATAATTCCATGAGAATAAAACTTTTTAGCACCATCATGATAAATCAATGTCATCCCAACAATCACGATTAATCCTATTACATGCACGATATAAAATATCAATAACCGCAGATCTAACATGTTTATTTAGTTCAATTAAATTAACATTAATTCACATGCACATATTCTTTTACCAACAAAAGCTAGCATCATTGGTGAATTAATTCAATAATCAAATAATATTTAAATTATTACTAGAAGATCATAAAAAGCCTAATGTTTTCAATTGAAACCATGCATGTTTCACACAAACTGGCACACATGATGGGGGTTAATTAATTTCAATTGTCTTCTATCTCCAGAACATTAATAAAAATGCATTGTATTTAAGACAAATGCAAGAGGAAAAGTGAAAGCAAAAAAGGGAACCACTTATCTCTTAATTAACATGTTGCATTCACTCATCTAATTGCGACGTCTGTGTGAGAATCCCATCAGTAGCGAAGTTGTAAAATAAACGCTTGTATGCACACTTGACTATATGGAAATAATTCATATTATAGCCATTGCCATGTCCAACTTAAACTATGTAAGTTCATGGACTTCTCAAAAGTAATTTATCTATTCGAGACTATAATATAATGCTTTTGATATCATATTTACATCAAATTCTCGCCATACAATTATAAACATGATTGTAGATCTCTCTACATCTCATAATCAATAATTAAATCAACAATTTTAATTAGGCTACAGACATTATATTATTGTATGAACAAATCAACATTAATGTTGATTCCATCAAAGAAAACTAGTATAAAAGAACACACCATGGTCATTGCACCCTTTTACGATCATGTCTTTGTCTCCATCGAACCCTCAATTGACACATAAATAATCGGCTTGTTTGTATCAAACGAATAGAGTCTTTAGATTTTTGGTGTAAAAATTCGGTTTGATGTATACAGATATTAGTTTATCATAGACAAACTTAGTGTCTAATTAACCGAGACTTCTAGGCAGGTGGAAGTATGCTTTTCCCAAAGACTCTATTCCCTCCTCGATACAACAGGGCTGCCTGAATAGGTCTTTGGGATACAAAGAAGTTACCTTTATCTGTGTTTTACATTCACAAAGATAGGACCTTAAATGTCCAAAACATGATAGAAATTCTAGGAATTATGGTGATAGTATAACTCTCTTGATCACGCCCAATAAAGGCATTCCATTTACATGCCACAATGTCACATATTTATAAAGATATTCTTACCTCTTCATGAAAGGATAGCATCCTTTCATAAATATAATTTCAAATGGACATATCTTTTCATAAATACACCATTTCATTAAAAGACATAAATTAGTTAACCATCCAAACTAACTTGTACCCCTTCATAAATAATTGATCAAATTGATTATTTACCAAAAGGTGCATTATGATAATTAATTATCAAGATAATTAATTATTATTTACGCATAATCAAAAATATATTTTCATAACCATTTTTATGAAAATAATTATTTTATTAAATCTCCATTTTTTTGGAAATTCCTTTTGCATGTCCAAAAGTAGAGGTGAATTAAGTTTGCATATATAAGAAGTTTGTTAATAAGCATTTCAGAGTAAACTGGCATGAAAAGTACCCATAAATAACTATAAAATTGGTATTATGCTCGTGTGTTGCACGAAATTAAATTAGTTTTGTGTAAGATAATCAATAAACCAAAAAAGAACAATAAGAAAAAGAAGAAAAATGTTATTTTTCTTTTGCTGGGTGTCTTTCTATTCAACTATGGGATGCTATATCTTCTAGAGTGGGGAAATTATTTAGTATATATCCTTTGTGTATAATCAGTTATCTAGAAAAAGGGGATTGGCCTAAAGCCTCAATAATTGATTTTTCTCCATAGTTAGGTTGAAGTATTTTTAAACTCTAAAAAATATGTGATTAAGTAAATAGTTAAATGTCAAATAAAAAGAGGAAATACTAACATACAAAGATGATTAGTTAAAATTAGACCTGATCAAATTGAGGATTGGGTCGGGTTGAGGGTCGGGTCATGAGGGTCGGCAGATAGGATTTCCTTGACCCTAACCCTACCTAACCCTCATGCAGGTTAGCATACCCCTGACCCTGACCCTGCGGGTACCCTCGGGTCATCGGGTCAGACCCGACCCTCAAATCTCCTGATATAGAAAATGGGATTTTTCACTAAGTTTTCTTTTTATTATAAAGGTCAACATTAAACATCTTACAAAATAAAAAGTCAAACAATAATATAATGCTCCGATGAAGCGTATCGCAACTACAAACACTCTAATGCGTAAGTTAGTCATTGAACCAATAGACCAATTAGTTCAATTAAATGACTACTCAGTCTACTCCAAATATCAGAGAGAGAGAATTAGAAGGTTACGAACCAGTGAAATTTGGTAAGGTGAATGGGGGGAAGATGCTAAAGAGAGATGGGAAAGTGAAAGCGAAAAAATTTTGAACAAATGAAACCAAAAGTATCTTATTTTTATTTTATTTTTTATTTTTTTAAAAAGTGAGGGTCAGCGGGTTGGGTTAGCGGATTAAAACATATACCCAAGCTCGACCCTCATCATAGTCGGGTACCCTCAATTTGAGGGTCGAGGGGGTCGGAGACAAAAAAAGCCGACCCTGACCCTCATTTCGAAGGGTCGGGGCGGGGCAGGTTGGGCGAATCCCCGACCCGTTGATCAGGTCTAATTAAAATACAAATATGATTAGATGAATGATTCCTTTCATCAATCAAAACTATTTTCTTTATTGATATATAAGATATCTTTAATTATAAAAGCATTCAATAATTGTTCCGACCTTTGATAGTACAATCGTCTTTTCAGAATTCAACATCTCTAAGTATGAAATATATATTTTCATATTGTTTGGTACTCTTATTACTACAACACAGGAAGGTAACAACTGATGATGATAAGAGAGACTAAGTGCTCAACTGCGAAAGGCATCAGTGGCTATGGAGGCTAGTGGCTACTCAACGTTGAGATACATATGAATCAAAATTTTCAATACTCTCATTATCCGAGCTCTTCCAACATCTTTAAGGGGGTGTTTGGTTAGAAGAAGTGGAATGAAAATTTTTAATCTTAGTGTTTGGTATGACATTTTTGGGTAAGGCACTAGGGAACTAGAATCCACCCATTTTCAAGGGGGATCACTTACTCATCTGTTAGGGATCAACATATATTTTTATTTTAAAAAAATCAAGGTTGTGGTAGAAAATTTGCATCTCAACTATTTCAATCCATTAGCTCACCATTTCTTTGGCATTCTAGATTTAATTTCTTAGATTGCAAATGATTTCTAGCTACAAATAATTTTTAGATTAAAAATAATTTCTCACCAAATACAAAAGTAATCTCTTAGGTTACAAATAAAAATTATTAAATGCTCAAAGAAATTTCAAAATTGCAAAAATCATAATTTAACAAAAATGCAATACAAATCACAATTTATTAGGAAGTAAAGTATAAAGCTTCATTTTTTATAAAACAAACATTAAGTTCAAAAAAATATAACCTTCAATGGCATAAAACATATTTAAAATAAAAACAGGTGTCACTCTATTCTATAACTACCAACCAAATAATAAGGATTAGAACCTAATTCTATTCCAGTTCTCTACTAAAAAACCAAAAAAATATTCAACTTCCATACTCAACCCCCCAGATATCATTCCCTAACTCCATTCCATTCCCATTTTCCATACACAACAGCCCCTATGAATTTCCATTACTTCTCGTGCTCCATCTTCAACAAAACACTAAAGCTGACTAATGTATTACCCATTGTTAAAACTACCTAACACTAAATAACTAACATAACTACAAATTTAGGAAACAACATGATTAAAAATATAACACCAACTTACGTAGGAACATATAAAATACACCATGTATACATATATAAACAACATGGAGAAACTTAAATATCATTATGCATTGAATTTAGGAATAGAGGAAAGGAAGATGGCATAACCTTAGTAAGGTTTACAACATATCACTCTTTGTACCTAAAGGGAAAAATGCTCCCATTGATAATAATATAGTGATAATGTTGCCTTCTCCTAGAGCTAGACAAAGTTGACCTAACACGATTACGTATCCGAAATCGACATGAAGTGAAGCAGGTTTCAATATAGATTTCAACCCGTTTACTCAAATGGCTTGATGCATTTAACCCGTTTAATTAAATAGTTTATATTTAGGTCGAGATTCTTGATATAAAGAAATATCTATTTAACTCGTTTTAATTAAACAGGTTATAGAGGTCAACTTGTTTACCCATTTATCATTTACCTGTTTATCGTTTTATTTGATAATGTAGAACACAAACTTAAATCAAATATAAAAATGTGACTTATTTAATTGGATGAGCTTTTAAATAGTAATGACTTCATGTAATACATAAACTTAATATTGAATGTTGTATTATTACATATTAGTTGCAAATGTTAAATGGTTAAACGGGTAATCAGGTGGCCTCAACTTGACCCATTATTTTAAACTGGTTAAACAAGTCAAAATAGATCAACTTGTTTAAAAATAAATGAGTATAGGTCAAGTACTCCTTGTTGGAATTTTCCAATAATAAAATAAAAATGACAAGTTTTTATAGTGCTTATCCGAAAAGGTAGATAAGCATGGTGCCCCTTCAGGTTTACCTACCTTATCCAATCCTTTTGGTGAAAAGGTGGATAAGTATGGTACCTCTTCAAGATTTAACCGCCCTATCCACATTTGGTGCCTCTTCAGGCATGATCACTCCTCTATATAAGGAGGAGTGAAATCACAATCACAGGCACAAAAAAATCAATGTGAGTGACTGCAGCACCCTCATCGATTAACCTTTGAGAGAACCTTGAAACACACACTTGTTTTTACCAAATAGATTATCCCTAAGATTATTTGTGGTACAACAAATAAGTCTTAAGGAAAGTATTCCTTTTCATGACTTACTTGGTTTATCTTGTACCACATTCAACCCAATTTTTTCTATCAATCTTAAGACTTATTTGAGATGGCATCAATTCGTGAAATGACATCCGACTTTCAGAAGTTGGACAAATTCGAGGGTGTGGGCTTCCGGCGCTGGCAAAAGAAGATGCCTTTCCTTCTTACAACTTTGAAGGTCGTGTATGTGCTCAACACTCCATACCCAATAGAGACGGAAAATGAGACTTTAAAGCATGCCCGCCGAAGATCCAAGTTCGAGAACGATGACTACATTTATCTAGGCCATATCTTGAATAGCATGTCGGATGCCTTGTTCGATGTCTATCAAGGTATGGAATCAGCAAAGGAATTATGGGAGGCGCTGGAGAACAAATACATGACAGAAGATACCTCTAGCAAGAATTTCCTTGTAAGTCAATTTAATAACTATAAGAAGGTCGAAGGACGTTCTGTTCTCGATCAATTGCATGAAATTCAACAAATCCTAAGTCACTTCAAGTAACATAAAATGCACATGGATGAGACTATTATAGTTTCCTCTATAGTGGACAAACTTCCCCCCTCTTGGAAAGACACTAAAAGAACTTTAAAACATAAGAAAGAAGAAATGTCACTTGAGGAATTGGCTAACCATCTTCGAATAGAAGAAGAGTTACGTGTGCAGGATGAGTCAAAGGAGCATGTCTCCAAGCTTCATATTGTCGAAGATGGCGAGTCGAGTCAAGTACCAAAGGGAAACAAGAAGAGGCCTAATAAGGGCAACAGCAACAAGAGCAACAAGAAGGCCAAAGTGGCTTGTTGGGAATGCAACAAACCGGGCCACAAGAAAAGAGATTATACCATTTGGAAGCGCAAACATGGCTTGAACAACCAAAAGGCAAAGGCAAAGGACAACTTTGTAGCCATGATCAATGATCAAATCAACATTGTTCAAAGTGACAATGATTGATGGGCTGATTCGAGTGCTTCCAAGTATGTGTGTAAGGATCGTTCTTTCTTCAAGACTCTTGTGTCAGTTGAAGATGAAAAAGTACTCTACATGGGCAATACTTTTACTGTTGATGTTAAAGGAATAAGCCAAGTAGAGTTAGTCTTCACTTTCGGAAAAATTCTTACTTTAAATGATGTATATTTTATGCCGGAAGTTAGAAAGAATCTTGTTTCTGGTTTTCTTCTTAGTATGTTTGGCTTCAAACAAGTGTATGACGCCGATAAGTTTATCCTGTCTAAAGGGAGTGTCTCTGTGGGGAAGGGTTATAGTGGTGACATGTTTAAGTTAAATGTAATTACTCCTTCTAGTGGTAATAAGATGAATGATTCTGCTTACATGCTTGTGTATTCTTTATCTTCTCTATGGCATAATCGTCTTGGACATGTTAATTATGAAAGATTAAAAGAGATGTCAAGACTTGAGTTAATTCCTAATTTTGATCGAAACATAGAGAAATGTAAGACATGCATGTTAACAATGATCACTAGAAGTTCTTTTCTAAATGTTCAAAGAATCACTAAATTACTTGAATTAATTCATAGTGATTTAGGTGATTTTCATAGCACTCCCTCTTTTGGGGGAAAGAAATACTATGTCACTTTCATTGATGATTTTGCAAGATATTGCCAAGTATACCTTTTACATGCTAAAAGTGAAACACTAGACATGTTTAGGATATTTAAGAATGAATCTGAGTTGCACTGTGAAACCTTCATTAAAAGACTAAGATCGGATAGGGGTGGTGAATACTATGATCCAAGTTATTTCCAATCAACTGGTATAATCCATGAAGTCACAGCACTTTATACACCACAACAAAATGGTGTGGCAGAAAGAAAAAATAGAACACTAATTGAAATGATCAATGCTATGCTTTCTAAATCCGGTCTAAGTGAAGGCTTTTAGGGTGAAGCGATGCTCACAGCATGCTACATCCTAAATAGGGTTCCTAATAAAAGGAATTCAACTACTCCTTATGAATTATGGAATAAGAAAAAGCCAAACCTAAGTTATTTCAGAGTTTGAAGGTGTAGGGCTATTGTAAGAGTCCCAGAACCCAAGAAAAGAAAATTGGGGGAAAGAGGAATTGAGTACATCTTTATAGGCTAAGCTGAACATAGCAAAGCCTATAGGTTTTTGATTATAGAACCAAATGCTTCTATTACGGTCAACACCGTGATAGAATCAATTGATGCCATTTTTGATGAAACTAGATTCTGTTTAATTCCTAAACCAAATGATTTTATTCTAACCACTATGACTTCAAGTAATGATCAAGAACAAGGAGACATAGTGGAAGTAAGGAGAAGTAAACGGATTAGAAAGGATAAATCCTTTGGTTCTGATTTCTTTGTCTATTTGATAGAGGGAACAAGGGATTCCATTGAAAATGAAATACCCTATGTTTATAGCATTGACTCGGATCCTAACTCATTTAAAGAGGCTATGGAATCTCAAGATGTTTCCTTTTGGAAAGAAGCAATATAAGATGAAATGGACTCAATCATGAAAAATAACACATGGATCTTAGTTGATTTACCCCCGGGATGTAAGCCTATCACATCAAAGTGGATCTTTAAAAGAAAAAGGAAAGTAGATGGTACTATAGAAAGGTTCAAAACCCGATTGGTCATAAGGGGTTTTAGCTAAAAATATGGTATTGACTACTTTGACACACATGCGCCGGTGTGTAGAATTACAACCATAAGAGTTCTCATTGCTCTTGCTGTAATTCAAAGGCTAGTAATTCACCAAATGGATGTGAAAACAGCATTTCTAAATGGTGAATTAGAGGAAGAGGTGTACATGAAACAACCAGAAGGTTATGTTGTTCTAGGCCAAGAAAACAAAGTATGCAAACTCATAAGATCACTGTATGGCCTAAAACAAGCACCTAAACAATGGCATCAAAAGTTTGATGAAGTAGTGCTATCTTATGGGTTTAGTATCAATGAATCTAACAAATGTGTATATTCTAAGTTTGAACATTGAAAAGGTGTGATTATATGCTTATATGTTCATGACATGCTAATTTTTGGCACTGACTTAGAGGAAATAGAGAAAACCAAGTGTTTTCTATCTTCTAAATTCTCTATGAAAGACATGGTAGAGGCCGATGTTATACTCGGTATTAAGATCATTAGAAATAATGATGGAATCCACTTGTCCCAATCTCATTATATTGAGAAAGTGCTTGGGAGGTTCAATTACAAAGATTGCTCCCCAGTGGCCACTCCTCTCAATCCAACCTATAAGTTGACTTGAAACAGTGGGAGACCTAGCGCACAACTTGAGTATGCGAAGGTCATAGGGTGCTTGATGTATGCCATGACAAGCACAAAGCCAGATATTGCATTTGCCGTTGGAAAGTTAAGTCGATATACTAGTAATCCTAGTAAGTTTCATTGGCATGCAACACGTCGAGTTTTGAAATACTTAAAGAAAACTCAAGATTATATTCTGTGTTGTTCAGGTTATCCTTCGGTCTTAGAAGGATACTCAGATGTAAGTTGGATAACTGATAAAGAGGACTATGCCTCTACATCATGTTACATATACTTACTTGGTGGAGACGCAGTATCTTGAGCATCCAAGAAACAAACCTGCATAACCGACTCCACCATGGCTGCTGAGTTTGTAGCTCTGGCTACAGCCAGCAAGGAGGTAGAGTGGCTGCGGAATTCGCTATTGGAAGTGCCTTTATGGCCAAAACCAATGTCGCCACTCTCCATAGTTTGGGATAGCAAGACCACACTATCCAAGGTTTATAGTCATGTCTACAATGGAAAATTAAGGCACATTGGACTTAGACATGCCTATATCCATCAGTTGATCAAAGATGGAGTAATCACAGTTAATTATGTGCAAACAAATGAGAATCTTGCATATCCTTTAACTAAGGGTCTAGCAAGAGACTTGGTGTTGAGAACATCAAGGGGGATGGGACTTAAGCCCACATCTACAATTACTAGTAAGGAAGCCTCAACTTAATTCGTGGTATGACATCACGTTCTAAGTTCAATGAGTGACAACTTTGTATAGTAATTGGATGCACTAATATATTTTGTCCCATGGTAAGAGTGCTTGAATACTGTAATGTTATAAGAGATTGAGTTTTATACTCTTAATAGATCTTGATTGAATGACTTGTGCTACAGGAGCATGTTTCTAAGGTCTACCTAAGTGAGTGTGAAGTGTGGCCACTTCAAAGAGCAACAGGAATTGGCTTGATGCACTCATGATGGATATGGACACATGGCCGAATAATAGAGTCAAATTTTCAAATTTTAAGCGTGTAATGAGATTTGTGTGTGAAATACATCCAATTAATCAAAGAGGATGAATAGTTCAAAGACTTGTCTACTATTTACATTCAGATTAATTGAAATTATATTTCACTAAATGGAAGTTCAAATCGCGAGATACTTCTCTTATGCATAAATCTCCTTGTGTTCTCGATTGTGATTGTGTGTTTGTTGGAATAGTGGGGGTTTGTTCTGTATCTTAGAAAAGGCGGGGGATTGTTGGAATTTTCCAAGAATAAAATAAAAATAGCAGGTTTTTATAGTGCTTATCCTAAAAGGTGGATAAGCATGGTGCCCTTTTAGGTTACCCACCTTATCCAATCCTTTCAGTGAAAAGGTGGATAAGCATGGTGTCCTTTCAGGTTTACCCACCTTATCCAATCCTTTTGGTGAAAAGGTGGATAAGTATGGTACCTCTTCAAGATTTAACTGCCCTATCCATTTTTAGTGCCTCTTTAGGCATGATCACTCCTCCATATAAGGAGGAGTGAAATCATAATCACGGGCACAAAAAAATCAATGTGAGTGACTGCAACACCCTCATCGATTAACCTTTGAGAGAACCTTGAAACACACACTTGTTTTTACCAAGTATATTATCCCTAAGATTATTTATGGTATAACAAATAAGTCTTAAGAAAAGTGTTCCTTTTTACGATTTACTTGGTTTATCCTATACCACATTCAACCCAATTTTTTCTATCACTCCTAACCCATTTAATAATTGGGTTTGGTTTAGGTTGAGAGATTTCAATCCGTTTAAATTTGATATGAACACAAACCCAACCGGATCTGACCTATTTTCCAGCTCTACACTCTTCCATTTCTCAAATCAATAGCTAGAAGAAAATTAAAAAAAAAATTAAAACTGTACATAGAAAGAGATTGTCCAACAATAAGAAACAAATATCAAAACAAATATCAATATCATAATTAAAATTACACCTTTTGAACGCAAAGACAAATTATCAATGGAAGGATGAATATATTTTCATGTATACACCTTTAAAAAAAAAACAAAAAACAAAAAACAAAAAAACCTTTGATGAGCGAAGGAAAAGGCATAGCAGCGCACTATAATTCTTTGTTTATTAAGCTAAGCATATATATAGATAAGAGCCACCAACAAGGCAGTGCCTAGTTGGTACCACTATGTTTGCTCTACCTCCACCACCTGGGTTCAAATTTAGGTGGAGGAACTCTTAATTACTATTTATTTGGGATTGAAAGGGGTGGGCTGAGGCTTAGACCTACATGGTTCCCCCCTCCACATAGGCTAGTTGGCCTACCAGAGCATCCCTTGAGATGAGGCCCAGTGGGTTGCCCAAATTTACCATTGTACAAAAAAAATATATAGATAAGAGCCATAAAGTGGTTGGCTCGTTGCAACAAATGAAATTAAAGTAAAATATTAAAGTGTTATAATAATTATAGTCAGCAATCAAAGCATATGTTACAAAGCATTACAAATTGATGATATTCAACAAACGAAAGGCATCAATATATAGTCAATGCTTTAGAGTTTTTTTTTTTTTTTTTGGGACCAAAGTTAATGTATTGTAGTTGGGTCGTTGGCTAGTTACTACTCAAGATGAGTTATCTCATTTTTTTACTTAATATATTTTCTTTGTTTGGAGTTTCTTATTTTATTTGGAAGAACAAGTATGGGTTCTTCGCGGCTAATTTTTCTGTAAATATTATAGATTTTTGGTTTGAGTAAGAATGAAATATTTTATTAGTGTAGTGAAAACGAACGCTCATATTTGATTTTTTTGTTAATAAGAAAAAGGATAATTCATTAAGAAAAAGTCATATGGTATATATACAATGAATATCTCCTAACAAAAGTAAATTTAAAACATCAAATTGAATCATCTTCTCTAGAAAGTTAATAGTAAATATACTGTTGACCGGCTCTAAACTTGTAGCAGTATTCTTGCCACCAACCGCATTTTTTGATGTAAATGCATCTCTCCCGAATATCAACGAGCTATAGTATAACTTCATGGAGCAGATGTTCAATTGACGTGGTAGATTGCACTTGAAAGGGAGATCTTCATAGTAGAACGTCATAAAATTCCATTGTTGACTCATTCCTTCATCGAAAACGTAGTTCTAATACAATAATTTTCAAAATCTACTCGTCAAGAAACTCACTCTAAATTTCCAAATCTATGATAAATTGCACAAAGGCAATAACTCAAACTCACACTAATGGTGAGAACAACCTAACTCATACTAGAGGTGAGAACAACCAAACTCACACTAATACTGAGAAAAATAAACAATCAAACTCTCACAAACTGGACTGTTAAGCATCAGTGCGGTACCTGCTGCGGCGGTGAGGGTGGTCCCTGTGCTGGGGCAGGGGCTGCAGGCAGGGAAGGTGCCTGATGCAGCGGAAAGACATACTGTAGCCTCTCCATGGTGATCTCCCTCTGATCGAACTCTTCCCTTAATAACAACTCGGTAGTGATTGTAATCCAAGCCCCCTGGGCCTGAAACCTAGGCCCATCCTAACCTAGGTTCCCTGTTACCATATAGTGATGATAACGAAGCCTAAATTCTACCCACGGATGAACTGTGGGTAAGGATCATAGCAGTTTATGTTCACGGACTGTAACACTGTGAAACTCAGAGAAAGGGTCCTGTGCATGGACCTCTATACTACCATGCAACAGTGCAATATGAGCCGCCATAGATGCACGTGGCATCAAGTTAACAGCATAAGGGTCCATCTAAGAAAGAAAAAACATATATGAGAAGCATACATAACCATAAGGAAGGAACATACAAATGTAAGCAACCTGCATTTCTAATATCGTTACTACGCTTCTAATATCACTCTAGTAGTATAAAATGGCCCTCACTACCCTCAACACCCACCATTCTCACCTTCTTATTTCTAAACTCCACATTCCACAAAGAAAATCTCAACCTAGCTCTGATATCAAACCTGTAACACCCCAAAGATACGTCAATCACTGTTTGCATCTCTTTCACTGGTTTTCCTCAATTGGAATGTTAACCCAAATGATTAGGCATTACTGCTGTCCAATTAAGGACAAGGCTTTACTTGTACATGATAACTGAGCCATAATAATCAATGTTTACCATCGAAGGCATTCACACCATCACAACCTATCAAACCATTTCGATAAATATACAAATTTTTCTAACATCAAAAACCATACAAACATCTCAAGGATTACACCAAAATATAGAATTTTGATAAAATATACAGTGTCAACTCCAAAATAATTCACAATATGGTATTATAGACATTTCAACGATAATACACCCCCATTCCATAAAGATTTCCCGGCTCACTTATCATCTTCAGTCGTTCTACCTGCCTGAGGGCGATTCACTGAACACATTCCTAACACAAAATATGAAAACATTTCGAAATGTGAGCCGAAGCTCAGTACATGTATTCCTGTGCTGTTAAACATTCATTGAACAAAAACTGGTTGGGCCCTTATTACAATTCATTTTAATTAAACACAGGGAATAAGATGAATATGAAACTGCATTGTCAATTATTATCTGATAGTGAACCCGTGGTAACTGTTACGATCTGAAGATAGGTGTACACCTGCCAAGCCGATCGGGACCTGGCCTGAAACTGCGTGGGTAACTGAAGGGCTATGCCTTGTAACTGATAACTGATGCGGTCACTAATTATGTGAGAAATCACTAATTAAACTGATATATTGATGTACTTACCAAAACATTATAATTTTGATAAATACGTGTTGATTTCTAAAGATACAAACAATAAACGTACCTGAAATTTTTAAGTGTAAGCTCACTGAATAATATGATGCACAAAAGTAGAAGGAATGATAGATTAGGCCCTGATTCTGTACAAAATTATTGCTACAGGAACATACGGTTAGCAAAATATTTATTTCATAGCTGATAATTATGTAAAAGAAAAGTAAAAGCATAACGGAGGCTTACAAAGAATGACTCATAACGTAATCATATGACCTCTGATTGAGACTCAAAACCCCAATATAGAAAGGTTAGGAAATCCCAAAAATCTTTCATTTTGAAGACCAAGCTTGATTCTCACAATAGAATTTCCAAAATGAGGATAGAACACAAACATGTCAGCTTTGGTCTATTATGCGCAGTTTGGGTAAAACGACCATAACTTTTTCCACAGTCCTTAGATTAAGGCGATTCAAGAGCCTTTTAAAAGCTAACACACTGAACTATCTACCCACCAAAAATTATAGTTTTTGGTTGGGCCGTGCATTACCAGTTTATTGCCAAATCTGCCCTGTTTTCTTGAAATTTCCAGCGCTCACTGTTTTAGCTTTTCCCTCTCTTTTCACACAAATTCTCAACTTAAACCATTCTTTAAAAGCATGTAAGTAAGCTTTGGTCCATCCCAACGGCATACAAAATCACCACACTTAAAGTCACTTCATAATCATATCCAAAAGAAATTATTTTTCAATCAAATACCCATATAAACCAAGCTTAAGGCCAAATTAATCCAAACCATGTATTATTTGCCAAAACCTAGTTTATGGCCAACTTGGACTCTCTCCAACTCATGTGAAACCACCAAAAACATCAACATAAACACCAATAGATTAGAAGATGACCAAATCAAAGATAAAACAATCAAAATCCAACACTTTAACATTAAGCTTGCATGATCAAAGATTAACCCCAACCTCACATGATCCAACCTCAACACTACCATGATCAACATTAAAATAACTCTTATTTCTTATGAAAACAACATGATCAAAGATCATTGTTGAATCAATCTTACATAAGGTTTCGATTATTACAACCCAAATGTGCTAATTATACTTGGTTTGAGTTGAGTGCTAAAATCATGTGATAAGACAGATTGCAAACATCCTGGAGATTAGTTCAAAATATCATGCTTGAAGCTATGTGATCAAATTGTATGTTGGAAGCAACAAAAGTTGCAAACACCCTGAAGAACAGGTCAAAGAAGTTGAAATCATCAAAGTGGGTATATGTGCACATCATCAGCAGAGTACAAGAGTCTTTAGAGTCTTAGGGCTAAGTACTGGTTATATTTGTCCAGATTCTTGTTAATATGTCAAAGAA
The DNA here is from genome assembly GCA_029747015.1 of Carnegiea gigantea. Classification (NCBI taxonomy): domain Eukaryota; kingdom Viridiplantae; phylum Streptophyta; class Magnoliopsida; order Caryophyllales; family Cactaceae; genus Carnegiea; species Carnegiea gigantea. The sequence goes on from JAKOGI010001229.1 coordinate 201,297, forward strand.
GAACTTGACCTAACACTCACCTTAAAGGAATTATTTAAGCTAACTCAAAACACTGCTCAAAACAATTGAGCAAATTGGTCTGCAGTGTTCTGAGGGTAGCGAGTGCAAAAATCAGTTTTCAAAGATTTTCAAGAGTTTCCCTACTGGCAAAATTCCTATTATATTTAGGATCGATTTTCAAGAGTCTTTAGAGTCTTAGGGCTAAGTACTGGTTATATTTGTCTAGATTCTTGTTAATATGTCAAAGAAGAACTTGACTTAACACTCACCTTAAAGGAATTATTTAAGCTGACTCAAAACACTGTTCAGGACAATTGAGCAAATTGGTCTGCAGTGTTCTGAGGGCAGCGAGTGCAAAAATCAGTTTTCAAAGATTTTCTAGAGTTTTCGTACTGCCAAAATTCCTAATATATGTAGGATCGATTTTATGATAATATTGTGTTTTAAGAAGAGTACTTTCCTAAATAATATTGGTCTCCTAAAAAGATTTTTTCAAAAGATTTTATCTTATCTTTTAAGACATGATTTTCTACAAAGATATTGTTGAGAAATTTTATTCCTATTATCTGCTGAGTATTTTCAGAGTTATTATGGAAATCAAATTCTTGCATTTTGTGGGTATATAAGCACTTGCTTCTCATCTCTTCAAAACGGGTTTTTCAAGACAAATATCGAGTTTCTTATGAGCTTATTCTCTGAGTGAAAAACCTTCAAGGAGTGCGCTAAATTGAGTCATTATTTCTGGCATAATAGGGTTTATAATTGTACCTTACATTCAGCTTGGTTAGAAGCATAAAAGTAAGGTGTTTTTCTATTCTTTTTTGTCATCAGTTAAGTATAGAGTGTGTCCAAGTCTTGGGAGACTTTGGACGTAGTGTGTGACTAGTTCTCAAGTGGAGGCTAGTTACGTGTTTGCAACGAGGGTCTCGGGAGAGACTAAGTTACGTGTGTGACGTAGTCACGTGTGAGTTATATGTGTAACGAATTCGGCCTGTGTTAGTGAAAGTGTTGCTGAAATCCTACTGAGGTAGGTCGTGATTTTTACATCTCAATTAGGCCAGAGGTGGTTTTCCACATAAAAATACTGTGTCTCCTTTATTATTTCCGCAATTAGTTTCGTTTCTGCCTCACTGCAAACACATCTCCAAATAGTTCTCACGAGTGTTTTGAAACGAACAGAAAAATCGGAGGACACAATTCACCCCTCTCTTGTGTCCTCGTGTGAGTAAATCTAACAAGTGGTATCAGAGCAGAGTTCTCACGCCTAGGTTAACACCTTAAGAGATCCTGAAAAGATGAGTGCACCACAAGGAATCTTAGAGGGTCAATCTGTGATTCGTCCTCCATACTTTAATGGGCAATGCTACAATTGGTGGAAAAATCAAATGGAGAACTATATTCAAGCTGAGGATTATGAGTTGTGGATGCTCATTGTGAATGGTCCTTATATTCCAGTAAAAGTCACAACTGATGGGAAGACTGTCCCTAAGGAGCCGAAGAAATTTGACTCAGATGATTTTAGAAAGATAGAGAAAAACGCCAAAGCCAAGAAGCTACTATATTTTAGACTCGGACCTGATGAGTACACTCGCATCTCAGAGTGTGAATCCACAAAAGGGATATGGAATGCCCTTCAAGTAGCTCACGAGGGAACCAATCAAGTTAAGCAATCCAGGATTGAGCTGCTAGTGAGCAAATATGAGCTATTCGAGATGAATGATAAAGAAACAATCATGGACATGTATACTCGATTCACCCATATTACTAATGAGTTAAAATCGTTGGGAAAATCCTTTACCACTGAAGAGTTGGTTAGGAAGATCCCACAAATTTTACCCCATTTATGGGAATCAGAGGTCACTGCAGAAGCAAAAATGATGAATGAGATTTCCTTGGATGAGCTTATTGGGAACTTACAAACATATGAACTAAAGAGAAACTCTCAGATGAAGGGGGAAGTGAAGAAAGATCGTGGGCTTACACTAAAGGCAAGGGATAGTGATAGCTCACATTTTGATGAAGAAGGAATGGCCATGATTGCACAAAAATTCAAGAAATTTTTCAAGAAGACCGAAAGCTTATACAAAAACGGCAACACCAGCAAGGCTAAAAATAGTGACCGAGATCAGTTCACAGGATGTTTCAAGTGCGAAAGGCAAGATCATGTAGTGAAGAATTGCCCTTTGTTGAAGGAAGAACAGGGGTCAGAACAGGTCCGAACTAGAGGGAGAAAAACTCAGTTGACCAATGCTGAAAAACGGTTCACCAAAGCAATGATGGTAGCTTGGGGAGACACCTCAGAAGAGGAAGAAGACTCTCAGGATGAAGAAGAAGCAGTGGCTCTCATGGCTCGAAGTGAATCTAGCTCAGACTCTGATGGTGAAAGTCTCAAAAAGGAGGTACATAATCTTAGTAAGAAAAAAAACTTGAAAAATTAATTTTTTCATTGATAGAGGAATGTGAGACTCTAACTTCTGAAAATTGCATGCTTAAAAGTACCTGCTCAGATTTAGAAAAAGATGTTAAGAGACTAGAAAGAAAAAGACAAGACCTTGAACATATGAATGAGCTTCTCATGTATGAGAAACATGAAATTAATGAGAATGCTCTTGCTTTAAGTAAAGAATTAGACATTCTTAAGGACCTGAGTGACAAGAAAGAGGAAGAACTCAACACTAAAATCAGGGAGCTAGAAAGTGAGTCTTCAAAGCTAAAGTATAATCTAGAATTCCAGATGAATGACAACAAACAGCTTCGAGAACAGGCCCAGAGAGCTGAAACTGACTTTACTGAAAACAGGCACTGGAACAGTTCCTCAGAAGCTCTGAACTGGCTTAATACTCATCATAACCGAAATAGAAAAGGTTTAGGTTTTGTGGATAGACATGTTACTAAGCCAGTAGACAAGAAGTATGTTGGTTTGCCAGAAAATAAAATTTGTTATCATTGTGGAAAAACTAGTCATTATCGATATGCTTGCTCCTTGAAAAAAATGGCCATGGAAAGAAACTCATTATATGTTAAACAAATATGGATTAGAAAAGATAAGTTAAATTTCATGACAAAGAAAAGAATGGGACCTAAGTGGATCTGGGTTCCCAAGACAAACACTTAGCTGTTTTGCAGGCTAAAGTGAGAGGAGGCAACCAACTATGGTTCTTGGATAGTGGTTGCTCGAGACACATAACTAGAGATAGATCAAACTTCCTCTCACTTATAGCCTTTGATGGAGGGAGAGTGGCAATTGGAAACGGCAAGTCGAAAAATTGTCGGTGTAGGTAAGATAGGTAAATCACTCTCTCACTCTATTAGTAATGTGTACTTGGTTGATGGTTTACAACATAATTTGTTAAGTGTGTCTCAATTGTGTGATAAAGGTAATCATGTTGGGTTTACTTCACATCAATGTTTGATTACCAATATCAAATCTGGAGAAGTTATGTTGAGAGGGAAGCGACACAGTAATGTTTATAAAACATGTGTTCTTGAACTTTCTCAAAATCATTTGACTTGCTTAAGTGTTCTTGATGATGATAATATGCTTTGGCACAAGAGGCTAGGTCATGCTATTCTTTCCTTGCTAAACAAACTTATGTCTAAAAGTCAAGCTTTTGGCTTGCCTTCCATCAAATACAATGATGACAAGGTATGCGATGCTTGTGCTAAAGGAAAGCAAACTAGAATTGCATTCAAGTCAAAGAAGTATGTTAGTACTTCCCGACCTCTTGAACCACTACATGTTGATTTGTGTGGTCATATGAGGATCACAAGTGGAAGAGGGAAGAGGCATGTATTATTTGATGAAACTAATTCCTTGATTGAGAATGATATACAGGATGAAGATTTTGGTCTTGGACTTGCAAGAAAAGACAATGGTAAGATGCTTGAAAATGAACCACTTACTGAAGTTAATGGTAAGGAAAGTGGGCGAGAAGTAGACCAATCAGGGGGAAGCCTGGCTGACCTTGATATGGACCGAAACCAGCCCACTCAATCCCAGACTTCTCTGACCGAATTGGGAATAGGCTTCCGGCCTAATCTCACACCTGTTTCTGCAAACAGCCAGGAGAAAGTGAAAAGCAGATCTATGGATCTTTTTACTTCACGACCCTGGAAACACCAAAGCTTGCACCCCCTTAACCAAATTATTTTTGATATTAATACAGGGGTGCAGACCAGATCTAGGCTCAGAAATTTTTGTGCTTTCTATGTCTTTTTATCTCATATCGAGCCTAAGGATGTTCATGAAGCCCTTGCAGATTCTGACTGGGTTATAGCCATGCAAGAAGAGCTTCATCAGTTTGAAAGGAACAAGGTCTGGCACCTTGAACCACAGCCTGAGGACAGAACAATTATTGGAACCAAGTGGGTGTTCAAAAATAAGTTGGATGAGTTCGGAACAACCACTCGAAACAAGGCCAGGCTTGTGGTTCAAGGCTATAATCAAGAGGAAGGGATCGATTATTTGCACCTACTATGCTGATTATGCTGAATTTTGGTTGATAGAAAAAGCACCTCAGGTATGACTCATTTTCTTGGACCCTGTTTGGTCTCTTGGGCAACTAAGAAACAACATTCTGTTGTCATGTCCGCAGCAGAAGCCGAGTATGTGGCAGCTGCTTCTTGTTGTGCTCAATCGTTGTGGATACGACAACAACTCAAGGACTTTTGTATTGACACTGGGTGTATTCCTATATTTTGTGATAAAACAAGTGCAATTAACATTGCCAAAAATCCATGTCAACACAAAAGGACTAAGCATATTGACATACGTCATCACTCTTTAAGAGGCAATGTTGAAAAGGGCTTGATTTCAATGAATTTTTGCGCCACTAATAAACAAATTGCTGATATTTTTACCAAGGCACTAAGTAGAGATCAATTTGAAAGGAATAGGCTTGAATTGGGCTTGATTAAAAGAACTTGAGCATGCTTAATTAACCTCCAATGATTGACTAGTTAAGGGTCGTTAGGCTAAATACATTGTTTCAATGGATGCATTCAATTCTTGTGCTTTTACTGGCATATGTGTGGAAAGTAACATGCTGACATTCGTTGAGGTCTAATGATATTACCCTTAGTATCCTGAGACACCGAACTGTTAACAGTAAGAACAGGCTCCAGGAACAGACCTGATAACTATTTGTATCATGTGCTGACCAAGTGGCGGTGTTAGAGGAATGTTGGAAACTGAAATTTACTTTTCATTACACCTAATCTATAATTTATACCCTACCTAGTATGTAATGATGAGTTTAATGCAAAACATTCTCTCTCTTCAAGAAGGCCGAAATAACCTTCCCCTAAAACTCCCTAGATTTTTGGGCACCTCATATTACCTTCACTTTCTTTCTCCATAACCCATCTACCCTTCTCTCTCTGCCTCTCTCTGCCCTATAAAGAACCCAATTTCCCTCTCTTTCCTTAAACTCCCTTAAAAACCGAACTCCAAATCACCTCAAATCCTCACAATGGTAAGAACTCGTGGCGGTCAAGCATCCTCCAAACTCAAGTCTTCTCACCCAAGATCACTACGAGACAAACTATCAAAAAAAGGGGCGGAATTGGGATGAGTTCTGAGGAAACATCACCGGCATTCTCATCACCACAAACAGTCTCGATTGGTATGGAAAACACTCCCTCACCTTCTTTTTCGATTACTCTATCTATTTTTAGGTTCTTGAAGAGTTTGGACTTAAGATCAGTAGACTTGAACCTTGATATGGTACCTTTGGTACACCTAATTACGGGTTGGGAGACTGCGGTGTATGACCTAAGTGTGGCCGAATCAAAGGTAGGGCGAAATCTGTCTGGGTCAGTTGAGTATACTGTTGATATGGATATTGGGCATGTTGGAAAAGAACCTGTTCTCGAGACTGACTTCATAATAGTGGATGATATTGATAAAGAGGTCCTGCCTCTGTTTTGCCTTTGCCAAAAGACAGGGTCGACAGCCCTGTCACAAAGAAAAAAAATCAGCTCTCAAAACACCCACCAAAACACCCACATGAACACCTTCTAGACCAGCTCTATCCAAGAAACCTACCCAAAAATAGGAGGCCTTAGAACAAATGTCAGAACGCGTTGAGGAGTCGGATGAACCAAAGAGAAAGAAAATTAGGAAAGACATGACACTTAGTGAAAGGTATGAGCATTTTCTTCAGAAATCTGTAGTTCGGGGCAAGGTGGTTAAAGTCTCTTACTTTCAGAAATAGGGGCTTCGGATGTTCTTAGAAAAGTTGAATGCATAAGATTGGTTGGACTTGTTCACTAACATTAAAAGAGGTTACTTCGTCCCTGATTTAGCCGAATTCTATGCCAACTGTATTGTCACCAATGGAGTGGTGGCAAGTACAGTTAATGGTCATAAGTTCCGTTTTGATACTCGTAACTTAGGTGAAATGCTTAGGGTGTCCTCCGATGGTTTTGATGTATATGTGCAAGAGGACAAGAGCATCTTAGGTGAACAATGGCTGTTGGCGCTGACCCAAAGACTGGCCAAAAGCCTCATTTGACTGTATCCCGGTCTGTGAGAAAGGGGAAAATGATGCCCTTGCATCGGTTGTTATTTTGGTTTGTGATTACAAATGTTGTTCCCTGAGGTCAGAGACGCAACCTTGTTGATCCCATGGCTATGTGCTGCACTGATTTGTTAGATAGGGGTGAACAAATTAACTTGCCCGCAATCATGATTAGCCATATTGAGAGAATTGCAAGCACAACCAAGGTTCATGACATGGGGTAGTAGTTCTTGCTGATGTCAGTGTTTGAGAAGCTTGGGATTCCATTGCGGAAGAGAGTAGGCCTTCATCTTAGTGATGAGATTGACAATAGTACATTGATTGGGTGTGGGTTCAAGATTACAAAATGCGGCAGTGCACCTTCAGAACAGGGCTTCCGAACACCTCTTGGCCCTGTTTCCAGTGATGCCTCCACATCCAGTGATCCTAACATTGCCACTCTGTTGCAGGATCCGATCACTTTGAAGGGGGAGATAGGTGAAGTGAAGCAAGAGCTTACAGAGGAAAAGGCTCTTAATGCAAAGCGTCATGAGGATCTGCTGAGTGCCCTTCTTACCCTCACAGCCCAAATTTCCTCCTCCACCTTCCTCTACCTAAACCTGTTCCTTCCCCTGTTTCCAACACTATTTTTTCAAACACTTGGTTATGTATGTGCCTACTAACGGTTTATGGCAGTTTTTGGATAGTATTTGCATTTATGCTATAACTTAGCCTGTTGCATGTGTTACTTGTTTGTGCGTGACTCGGATAGCCAATATCATTACTATACCATATACTTGAGTGTATCGCGGTCCTTTCCCTCATTACCCGTGGTGGTGGGTACATCCCTACTAAATTTATGCAGATGGTTCCTCGACCTTTTCGATGATGTCAAAAGGAGGAAGATAAGTATGGCCATGCTTTGATTGGTCTGCCTGTTTTAAGCTGCCTTCCTATTCTTGTTATTCTCTCTTATGTGAATTGGCTTCTTGAACTAAGTTTGGCACTAATGGTTTTACCCTCTGCTATGTCCCACCTTTGATGGTCATTTGGTTTGTCATTATCAAAAAGGGGGAATTTGTTGAATCAATCTTATATAAGGTTTTGATGATTACAACCCAAATGTGCTAATTATGTTTGGCTTGAGTTGAGTGCTAGAATCATGTGATAAGACAGATTGCAAACATCTTGGAGATCAGTTCAAAATATCATGCTTGAAGCTATGTGATAAAATTGTATGTTGAAAGCAACAGAAGTTGCAAACACCCTGAAGAACAGGTTGAAGAAGCTGAAATCATCAAAGTGGGTATATGTGCACATCATCAGCAGAGCACAAGAGTCTTTAGAGTCTTAGAGCTAAGTACTGGTTATATTTGTCTAGATTCTTATTAATATGCCAAAGAAGAACTTGACCTAACACTCACTTTGAAGGAATTATTTAAGCTGACTCAGAACACTGCTCAGAACAATTTAGCAAACAGGTCTGCAGTGCTCTGAGGGCAGCGATTGCAAAAATTGATTTTCAAAGATTTTCAAGAGTTTTCCTACTGTCAAAATTCCTAATATATTTAGGATCGATTTCATGATAATATTGTGTTTTAAGAAGAGTACTTTCCTAAATAATATTGGTCTCCTAAAAAGATTTTTTCAAAAGATTTTATCTTATCTTTTAAGATATGATTTCCCAAAAAGATATTGTTGAGAAATTTTATTCCTATTATCTGCTGAGTATTTTCGGAGTTATTATGGAAATCAAATTCTTGCATTTTGTGGGTATATAAGCACTCACTTCCCGTATCTTCAAAACGGGTTTTTCAAGACAAATATCGAGTTTCTTATGAGCTTATTCTCTGAGTGAAAAACCTTCAAAGAGTGTGCTAAATTGAGTCATTCTTTCTGGCATAATAGGGTTTGTAATTGTACCTTACATTCAGCTTGGTTAGAAGCATAAAAGTAAGGCATTTTTCTATTCTTTTCTGTAATCAGCTAAGTCTAGAGTGTGTCGATGTGGTGTGTGACTAGTTCTCAAGTGGAGGCTAGTTACGTGTTTGTAACGAGGGTCTCGGGGGAGACTAAGTTATGTGTGTGACGTAATCACGTGTGAGTCACATGTGTAATGAATTCAGCCCATGTTAGTGAAAGTGTTGCTGAAATCCTACTGAGGTAGGTCATGGTTGTTACACCTCAATTGGGCCAGAGGTAGTTTTCTACGTAAAAATACTGTGTCTCCTTTATTATTTCCGCAATTAGTTTTGTTTCTGCCTCACCGCAAACACATCGCCAAACAGTTCTCACAAGTGTTTTAAAACGAACAGAAAAATCGGAGAACACAATTCACCCCCCCTCTTGTGTCCTTGTGTGTGTAAATCTAACAATCATAAACATCAAAACAAGGATTAAAACTAAAATAAAAAGCAAAACCAACAAAAATAAATTTCAATATTACTCACCTTGATTGTAAATAAGTTGAGATAGAGATGAGGTTTAGGGGTTTTGATGATGGAGGCTGATAGCTTGAGGTACTAGGATGTCAGGGGGTCAGAGATCACCGGAGCTGGCCGGAAAGTGGCCGAAAAACTGCACCGACCTGCTGCCCAGCTGATTGCCATGGGGGAGGTGAGAAAGGAGAGAGAAAATGAGCTTTGGATTGAGTTGCGTGAGTTTTGATTAATCAACTCACTTGGCTGAGTTTATAGCTAGTAAAATCATCCTTTTTAAACTAACCATGGTTAAGTTTGACCATGGTAATTAGTTAGAGTAATAAGCAAACTTGTTGGGCTTTAAAACGACCGAAATAAAATGGGTTCGGGAATGAAATGCTTCATAACGATAATGTTTTTACGAAACTAAAAATTAAAGCTTTGTAATGTTATAGGGAACAAAATAAATTACGTCGGTTAAACTTGTTAGGACCTACTATCAATTCTTCTAAAGTTTTCGTTAAACAATTAAATAAACAATTAAAATACGAATTTCCAAGTGAGGGCCCAAATAAAAGTTTTCCACCGGGGTGAATGTATGAAATAAATGAAATGAGAGAAGGGAAAAAAAAATTATGAACATGAAGTAATTAAATAAATAAACATAATTAAATAATTTTAGGGTTGGGCTATTGCAGCCTTCCCCCCTTAAAGAGTTTGGCCCTTGAAACTTATGACTTTTTCATCTAATGCAAGATTACCTCAAATAATTGTGGATATTTGGCTTTCATTTCCTCTTCAGTCTCCCAAGTAGCTTCTCGGAATGTATGATTTGACCATAGCACTTTGACTAGAGGTATCTACTTATTACGTAACTGCTTAATCCTACGATCTATTATTTGGATTGGTTGCTCTTCATACACTAAACCCGCAGTGATTTCAATAGGTTCAGGTACAATGGCATGGTTTGGGTCTGAGGTATATTTTCTAAGCTGACAGATGTGAAACACGTTATGCACATGTTCTAGTTCTACCGGCAGATCTAGACGATAAGCTACAGTATTTAACTTTTCAATGATTTCATATGGTCCGATATATCTTGGGCTCAATTTGCCTTGTACCCCGAACCTTTTGACACCCTTAGTTGGCGATACCTTTAGAAAAACTTTATCGCCCACTTAAAACACCAAAGGCCTCCTTCTCTTGTCCGCATAACTTTTTTATCGACTCTGGGCAACCTTAATATGTTCTCGAATCCTTCTTATTGTTTCCACAGTTTCCTGAATCATTTCAGGGCCTAAAATCAATGCCTCATCCAAATCACTCCAGCACAGTGGGGTTCTACATTTTCTCCCATATAGAGCTTCAAACGGGGTCATTCTAATGGTGGACTGATAGCTATTGTCATAAGAAAACTCCACTAGAGGTAAATCATCTTCCCATTTCCCTTGGAACTCTAATACACAAGCTCTGAATATGTCCTCTAGAATTTGATTCACTCTTTCAGTTTGCCCATCTGTCTCAGGGTGATGAGAGCTGCTGAAGTTCAATTTGCTCCCAAAGGCCTTTTGAAGGGCTTGCCAAAAACGAGCTTGGAATCTTTGATCCCTATCTGATACTATGTCTAAGGGGATTCCATGTAGTCGGACGATCTCTTTGACATACACCTGGGCTAGTTTTTCAACTCCCCAGGTATCTTTGATTGACAAAAAATGGGCCGACTTGGTAAGCCGATCGACTATAACCCAGATAGCATTCTTCTTCGAGGCAGAAAGGGGTAAACCCATAACAAAGTCCATTAAAATTGAATCCCACTTCCAAGTGGGAATCTCTAGGTGTCGCAATTCACCCATAAGATGCTGATGCTCCGCTTTGACTTTCTGACAGGTCAAACACTTGTCTATATATTCTGTAACCTCCTTTTTCATATTATTCCACCAGAAGTATTGCCTTAAATCTATGTACATTTTAGTACCTCCTGGATGCACTGAGTAGCGAGTATTGTGAGCCTCTTCTAGGATCTGTTTCCTTAGTTCCTCATTTTGGGGCACACATAGCGATTTTGGAACTGTAGGGTCCCATCCTCATGTACTACACACCCGGGGGACTTTCTTCTCTCTAGATTTTGCTTTATTCTTTGGAGTTCAGGATCACTTTTTTGGTTCACTCAAATTTCCTCCACTATGGACGGTTGTAAGGTAAGTGCCGATAATTGAACATGTGCTTGCCCATGGGACACTAATTGAATTCCCAAGTCCTCAAGTTCTTTCAAGAGACTTAACTGAGTAATCACAGCAGTATTTGGGCTATGTTGTACTTTTCTACTCAGGGCATCTGCTACAACATTTGCTTTTCCTGGATGATATTGAATTTGTAAATCATAATCCTTAAGCAGCTCAAGCCGACGTTGTTGCCTCAAGTTGAGCTCCTTCTGAGTGAAGATATACTTCAAACTTTGATGGCCAGTATAAATCTTGCATGGCACTCCATATAAGTAATGTCTCCAAATTTTCAGCGCAAAGACCATGGCTGCTAATTCCAAGTCATGAGTAGGATAGTTTCTCTCGTAAGGCTTAAGCTATCGAGAGGCATAAGCTACTACCTTATCTTCCTATATTAGAACACACCCTAATCCGTTCTTTGAAGCATCACTATAAATGGTATATTCCTTACCTTCCATTGACAGCATTAGGATTGGTGCGATAGTTAGTCGCTGCCTTAGCTCTTGAAAAGCTTTATCACATTTTTCAGTCTACTCAAACTTGTTCGCTTTCTTTAGCAGATTATTCATGGGTGAAGCTATCTTTGAAAAGTCCTTGACAAATCTTCGATAGTAACCTGCTAAACCCAAAAAGCTTCTAATCTCAGTGATATTAGTAGGCCTTGACCATTCCATGATTGCCTTCACCTTTTGGGGATCAACTGTGATTCCTTCTTTTGTAACCACATGTCCTAAGAACACTACTTCTTCCAACCAAAACTCGTACTTCTTTAATTTGCCATAAAGTTGATGCTCCCTCAGTGTTTATAACACCATCGTCAAATGATCAGCATGTTTATCTCTGTCCTTAGAATAGATAAGAATGTCATCTATGAGCACCACCATAAATTTATCTAGGTAGGGTCTAAAGACTCTGTTCATAAGATCTATGAAAGCTGCGGGAGCATTGGTGAGGCCAATGGCATTACTGTAAACTCATAGTGACCATACCTAGTTCTAAATGCAGTCTTGGGGATGTCTTCAGGTTTAACCCTAAGTTAGTGGTACCCTAACCTCAAATCAATCTTAGAGAAGACTCTTGCTCCTTGCAATTGGTCAAACAAGTTATCTATCCATGGCAAAGGATATTTATTTTTGATGGTGATCTTGTTCAACTCCCTGTAGTCAATACACAGCCTTAAGGTTCCATTCTTTTTCTTTACGAATAACACTAGGGCACCCCATGGTGACACACTTGGCCTAATAAAGCCCTTCTATAATAGCTCATCTAACTGAATTTTCAGTTCCTTAAGTTCAGTTGGGGCCATACGATATGGGGTCTTGGAAATAGGTGGGGCATTAGGGTTTAATTCAATTCCAAAATCAATTTCCCTTGGTGGCGTTAATCCTGGTAACTCTTTAGGAAAAACATCCTCAAACTCACAGATTACAGGAATATTTTTAGCTTTCTCTTCTTTGCTTGGGTGTCTATAGCATAATACTAATATTCTATACACCCTTGATATAATAGCTTACTAACTTTCATAGCAGAAATCAAGAGATAGGATTTTTCCTCTCTCTACCCATAGAAAAATACTTCTCCCCCTTTTTCATCTTTCAAAATGACCTAAAGATCCTCATAGTAGAAATCAAATTGAATTAAATCCACAGGGAAGGTGGTTCCACTAATGGTAATAGGAATAAATTTATAGGAGATAGGGCATTCAATCACACAATCATTAGGTAGCTTGATCCTATAATTGGTTTCCATCCTCTGATCTTCCAAGTTAAATTGCATGGCAGATCGGGTGGATATAAATGAATGAGTAGCACCCGAATCAAATAATACACAAAATGGCTTTGAATTTAAAAAGAGAATTCCAGTGACTACCATACCAGAAGTGATAGCTTCCTTCTTACTTATTACATACGCCCGTCCTACTACTGCAGGCCTTGGTTGTGGGGCCCCTTAGCGAGGTGGGGCCAAGGGTTTGGCTGCCCCTTTATCTACAGCCTTCATCCTTTGGGGGCATGCGGCAATCAAGTGTTCAAGGCTTCCACACCACATGCACTTATTAGTTCCTACTCGGTATTTAGGGATGGTGTGATTTGCCCTGCCACATGTCGCACAGAGTGCTGTCGAGCCTGCAGGATGGCTTTTAGGGGGAACAGGAGTAGGTTTCTTCTGGTTCTGGTTCACACTCTCACTCAGAGTTCCTTGCTCAAACCCCTTTCTCTTTTGGTTGATTGGATTTAGTGCTCTCAACTCCGTCTTCACTCGTTCCACTTCAGCCGCTCGTTCATATAGTTCTTGGTAAGTCAAAATTGGTTGTCCAGCTAACTGATTCCTAATATAGAAGGTCAGACCCTCTTCAAATCTCCTCATTTTTAACCTTTCAGATGATACAAACTCCAGAACAAACCTAGATAATTCTGTAAACTTATTGGCGTACTGCATCACAGTCATGGTGCCACTCATCTTCAACTCCATAAACTCTTTTTCTTTTGCCTTTGGACCACAACTGGGTAGAATTTTACCCTTAACTCAGTCAGGAATTTATTCCAGGTAAATTCAGGCCCTACGAGCTTATCCTTAACAGTATTCCATCAAATGTCAGCTTCACCAGTCAAATAATACGTCCCAATGTTTACTTTCTTTTCGTCTGGCACCTCTACCACTACATTATACACATGGTCAGCAAAACATACTACATCTAACTGATTAGGCAAAGTCAGTTTTAACTCCTAACTCAACCCCAAATACTAACTAGCCCCAAGATACTAGGTTCGTCACATAACCAAAAAGAAATACGAACCATGTCATGACGGTAGAAAAGGATCTAACTGACTATGTACAATGTCATATCCTACACAAAATGCATCCATCCCAATCAACCATACTATAAACAAACCGGGCTCGAAAGAAAACCACTACCACTAACCCCTAGACCCACCTAACGATCCCTATATGGATCGTAATCTAGGTCGGACTCATCATCAAGCTCTTCGCCTGAATCGAAGCTACTAGTAGATGCCTCTGGCTCGGCATCACCAACCTCCTGTGGACCTATTGCCCCTGCTCATCCTGTAACTCCACCATCAACCTATCAATCTCCTGTTCCCACTGCTGCTCTCCCACCACCTCATCAATGTCTTGATCCTTCTTGGGATCATCCCCCTCTTCCTGGTGGCCCTCTTCTTCAGAACTAATCACCACTACCTCTGGTGCGTTCGGGTGGTTTATCACCACATGAGCCTCTCCTGGACTGTTAGGCATTAGTGGGGTACCTGGTGCGGGCGGTGAGGGTGGTCCCTTGCTGGTGCGGGGGCTGCAGGCAGGGGAGGTGCCTGATGTAGTGGAAAGACATACTGTAGCCTCTCCATGGTGATCCCCCTCTGATCGAACTCTTCCCTTAATAACAACTCAGTAGTGATTGTAGTCCAAGCCCCCTGCGCCTGAAACCTAGGCCCATCCCAACCTAGATTCCCTGTTACCATATAGCGATGATAACGAAGCCTAAATTCTACCCACAGATGAACTGTGGGTGAGGACCAGAGCAGTTTATGTTCACGGACTGTAACACTGTGAAACTCAGAGAAAGGGTCCTGTGCATGGACCTCTATACTACCATGCAACAGTGCAATGTGAGCCACCATAGATGCACGTGGTATCAAGTTAACAGTATAAGGGTCCATCTAACAAAAAAAAAACATATATGAGAAGCATACATAACCATAAGAAAGGAACATGCAAATGTAAGTAACCTGCATTTCTAATATCGTTACTACACTTCTAATATCACTCTAGCAGTATAAAATGGCCCTCCTACCCTCACTACCCACCATTCTCACCTTCTTATTTCTAAACTCCACATTCCACAAAGAAAATCTCAACCTGGCTCTGATACCAAATCTGTAACGCCCCAAAGATACGTCAATCACTGTTTGCATCGCTTTCGCTGGTTTTCCTCAATTGGAATGTTAACCCAAATGATTAGGCGTTACCGCCGTCCAATTAAGGACAAGGCTTTACTTGTACATGATAACTGAGCCATAATAATTCATGTTTACCATCGAAGGCATTCACACTATCACAACCTATCAAACCATTTCGATAAATATAGAAATTGTTCTAACATTAAAACCATACAAACATCTCAAGGATTATACCAAAATATAAAATTCTGATGAAATATACAGTGTCAACTCCAAAATAATTCACAATACGGTATTATAGACATTTCAACGATAATACACCCCCATTCCATAAAGATTTCCCAGCTCACTTATCATCTTCAGCCGTTCTGCCTGCCTGAGGGCGATTCACTGAACACTTTCCTAAAACAAAACATGAAAACATTTCGAAATGTGAGTCGAAACTTAGTATATGCATTCATGTATTGTTAAACATTCATTGAACAAAAACTGGTTGGGTCCGTATTGCAATTCATTTTTAATTAAACACAGGGAATAAGATAAATATGAAACTGCATTGTCAATTATTATCTGATAGTGAACCTGTGGTAACTGTTACGATCTGAAGATAGGTGTACACCTGCCAAGCCGATCGGGACCTGGCCTGAAGTCGCGTGGGTAACTGAAGGGTTATGCCCTGTAACTGATAACTGATGCGGCCACTAATTATATAAGAAATCACTAATTAAACTGATACATTGATATACTTACCAAAACATTATAATTTTGATAA
The DNA here is from genome assembly GCA_029747015.1 of Carnegiea gigantea. Classification (NCBI taxonomy): domain Eukaryota; kingdom Viridiplantae; phylum Streptophyta; class Magnoliopsida; order Caryophyllales; family Cactaceae; genus Carnegiea; species Carnegiea gigantea. The sequence continues at coordinate 217,125 of JAKOGI010001229.1, forward strand.
ATACGTGCTGATTTCTAAAGATACAAGCAATGAACGTACCTGAAATTTTTAAATGTAAGCTCACTGAATAATATGATGTACAAAAGTGGAAGGAATGATAGATTAGACCCTGATTCTGTACAAAATTATCGCTGCAGGAACATACGGTTAGCAAAATATTTATTTCATAGCTAATAATTTAGTAAAAGAAAAGTAAAAGCATAACGAAGGCTTACAAAAAATGACTCATAACTTAATCATCTGGCCTCTGATTGAGACTCCAAATCCCAATATAGAAAGTTTAGGAAATACTAAAAATCTTTCATTTTGAAGACCAAGCTTGATTCCTCCAATAGAATTCCCAAAATGAGGTTAGAACACAAACATGTTAGTTTTGGTCTATTCTGTACAGTTTGGGTAAAATGACCATAACGTTTTCCACAGACCTTAGATTAAGGAGATTCAAGAGACCTTTGAAAGCTAACACACTGAACTATCTACCCACCAAAAATCATAATTTTTGGTTGGGCCGTGCATTACCAGTTTATTGCCAAATCTGCCCTGTTTTCTTGAAATTCCCAGCCCTCATTGTTTTAGCTTTTCCCTCTCTTTTCACAAAAATTCTCAACTTAAACCATTCTTTAAGAGCATGTAAGCAAGCTTTGGTCCATCCCAACAGCATACAAAATCACCACACTTAAATTCACTTCATAATCATATCCAAAAGAGATCATTTTTCAATCAAATACCCATATAAAGCAAGCTTAAGGCCAAATTAATCCAAAGCATGCATTATTTGCCAGAACCCTAGTTTATGGCCAACTTGGACTCTCTCCAACTCATGTGAAACCACCAAAAACATCAACATAAACACCAATAGATTAGAAGATGACCAAATCAAAGATAAAACAATCAAAATCCAACACTTTAACATTAAGCTTGCATGATCAAAGATTAACCCTAACCTAGCATGATCCAACCTCAATACTACCATGATCAACATCAAAATAACTCTTATTTCTTATGAAAACAACATGATCAAAGATCATAAACATCAAAACAAGAATCAAAACTAAAATAAAAAGCAAAATCAATAAAAACAAATTTCAAGATTACTAACTTTGATTGCAAATAAGTTGAGATGGAGATGAGGTTCAGGATTTTTAATGATGGAGGATGATAGCTTGAGGTACTAGGATATTGGAGGGGTCGGAGATCACCGGAGCTGGCCGGAAACTAGCCGGAAAGCTGCACAGACCTGTTGCCCAGCTGACTGCCGTGGGGCAGGTGAGAAAGGAGAGAGAAAATGAGCTTTGGATTGAGTTGCGTGAGTTTTGAATAATCAACTCACTTGGCTGAGTTTATAGCTAGTGAAATTATCCTTTTTAAACTAACCATGGTTAAGTTTAACTATACTAATTAGTTAGAGTAATAGACGAACTTGTTGGGCTTCAAAACGGTCGAAATAAAATAGGTTCGGGAATAAAACGCTTCATAACGATAATGTTTTTACGAACTAAAAATTAAAGCTTTGTAATATTACGGAGAACAAAATAAATTACGTAGGTGAAACTTGTTAGGGCCTACTATCAATTCTTCTAAAGTTTTCGTTAAACAATTAAATAAACAATTAAAATTCGAATTGCCAAGTGAGGGCCCAAATAAAATTTTTCCACCGGGGTGAATATATGAAATAAATGAAATGAGAGAAGGAAAAAAAAATGAACATGAAGTAATTAAATAAATAAACATAATTAAATAATTTTAGGGTTGGGCTATTACATCCACTTTGTCTCGATGATCGAGTCAATGTGCACTAATTTAAAAGTTGTCAAGTGATTAAAATACTTTGTGACTTGGTATGTTTTCCAATTCTTGAACATGATAAAATCATCTTACAACTTAAAGACTATCCAAAAGTTTTCATTTCTTCTATGGAGTATCGAAAAATCCAGGGATGCAAAGGTTTTAATGACATATTTTACCCACCATATGTAACTCGAGTAAAAACGGCAAGCACTGAATGGAAAATTCAAGTTTGTATCTCAGGCAAATTCTATTCCAAAAGGCTTCTTAAGACATCGCCCCCACCCTTGAACCGATTTGTCAAGTATAGTACCTTCATCTCAGAGATTTGTCAAAGTTCACTCAACAACTCCTGAACAACGTGTGGCATCATTATCCGCAGTTAAATGGGAAAATTACTTAAAGTAGGCAAGGCGTAATGTGGACAAACTTCTATACCTGTCGAAGCTTAGAGCAATATGAGATGGACAATACATGCAGAGTTCAACAAGACTTTATACAAGAAAAAAGGAGAATTTTGATGGAATTTTTTGACGGAATACTACAAAATGTGCGATTGTTATTTTGACGGAAATTGCAGAATTTTGACAGAATTACTGTACATCCAGATCTCGAGTTCAATTTTAACGAGATGTGTATAAATTTTGATGTCTGTCAAAATTAAAAAACACTATTAAAATTGTGACGGGTCCGGTCACAATTTCTGAAGATTCCATGAGACAATTGTGACAAAAATCCCGTTAAGATTGTCTATAAATGAGGCCAAATTGAAGCCGGTTCACTTGCCATTCAAGCCAAAATTTCTCTGAGGTCTGGAAAGCAAGCCGTGAGAGGGAGAGTGCGGAATCGCTGTTGATGTGGGAGAGAGGGAGAGCGTGTATGCGACCAGCAGCCAGGAAAACGTTGGCGAGCTCCAAACACATTGCTACATCAGGCATTGGCTTCGGCTTTGGTGGCAGAGCAATGGCGGGGAGCAGTTCTGGCATAACTGGTCGGAGTTTGTGGCTTCGCTAACGGCACTTTTTCGGTGTGTTAGTAGATGGGATTGGGCGGCGGTACTAAGACTACAGCGGTTCCGGCGACACTCTATGCATTGTCAGGCAAGATGCTATCCGATTTATTCCCCTTTCCCTCTAGTTCTTGAACCCAATTAATTTTCAGCATGAATAATATTGCATTAACTCAATTTGTTGATTTTGTTGGTCTTTGGTAGCTAATCCTATCTGATTCAATATGTTAGTGCTTTAATTTTGTGAAACAAAAGCATGTAAGGGTTTCCCAATTCAGTATGACCGAATGAAGTTTTATGGTTGAGGGGTGAAATTTTGAATAATTAAGAAAGATTGTAATTTCAAAATCATCGATTATGGTACTTGATTATTATCTTGTGGTTAGTTTTTGTTGAGTAATTGGTGAAAAATAACAAGATTAGAGTTTGGGTTGGTTGTAAATATGGTATTTGTTAGCTCTCATACGTTTTGAGCCGCCTTGGAAGCATGCATTAGTCTGCAGCCAACTCCACAGCTACCTCGACTGGCTACTCCACAACTAGCTGTATAGCCTACTCCATAGCGTACCCTTTAGATACGTAAATTCTTGTATCTAAATTCCCAAATTTTGTATCTAAATGCAGTTAGAAACAAATTAGAAACGAAAATCGATTCATTTCAAAAGTACCGACGCAGGTCAGAAATAGAAACGAAATGTAATTTCATTTCTATTATATACGAAACTTATAATTGAACATTGCTTTAGTATCTAACAGAAATGAAAATACTGTGTTTCTAATTATTAATTATTCGTATCAATCTTATACGAAATCAGATACCATGTACCTCTTTTGTATATAACTGAAACGAAATGTTTAGTATCTATTTTGCTTGTGTTCCGTTTCTCATGAGAGACGACGAAAGACAATAAAGAATAATTGACCGAGAAAGTCAGGCTTGCACACCCCTAGCAGGTCTCCAGAGAGCTATCATCGTTAGCACCACCATCACTAAGAAATTAGAACAACTGTGGCTAATTAGGGTTTGCAAGAACGAGATTTTGCGAAATCATAACATAAAGCACATGCTGGAAGGTCTACAAGCTAATAAAATAAATGAAATGAACGAGATCTAGACTTTACCTAAGCATGAGATGGTAGAATTTGCGGATTGAGATGCCTTCGCCACATCTCTAAGGAAGGAGAGAGGATCAAATTGAGTTGCCACTGCTAGGGGTTGAGCGAGGGAAAAGGGAAGATGAGAGGAAGGAAACCGCGTAGAAGAAAGTTATCAGCACATATTAATTTTATTTTGGCAAAAGAGTCAAAATTTTCCATCTGAAACCAATTTTGAAACAAGATTTTAATTTCGTTGCTATCAAAAATGAATTTCACGATTTGTTTCTAAATTTAGTACCAATTTGGAACCACAAACTTTCATTTCAAAGTTTTGTATCAAAAATAGTTTTAGAAACGAATTCCCAAATTCATTTCTATTTTTCATTGCTCTATGGCCACTTTTGCCCATAGCCAATTCATAACACAGGGAGTAAGTATCAACAATTACACCGGGAGTTCATCTTGTAAATAGATGTGTTTTTCATTCTTTGATTGACCTTTTCCTCTTCTAACACATATTCATTATTATAATATTAATGATCTAAAATGCCCACATTGGCTCTAACTTCCTTGTTTTGAAGAAATACTACTATTGGCTGTCTGACTGTGACCAACAATGCGTACGAATTTTGAAATTAGAAGTGCAAAACAATTGAGGAACTTGTTGGCCTATGTTCAAGGCAAACAAGCCGCTTGATTTTTTATACCTGACAACTTGGAACTCCTCAAGCAGTATTGGGAGAGCCTCGACTTCCAGAAGTTGACTGTGCGAAACAAGAACAGCCGCCACAGTGATCCTGCGGGTGTTAGTCCCTTACTGCACACATGTGGGGCCATCCTAATCACTGAGTGGCGTAGACGCATGATAATAATTTCAATCTGTAAGTAATGTTTGTGTATTTTATGACTCCCATGACTAGGTTAGGGCGTATGACACTTTGGTCCCTTGTGTATTTTATGATGTTAGTTTCGAATTAATTCTGTTATGTGACAACAATTTGTGTTGAAACAGCTTGCAACATATTAGAACAATGCTACTAGTTTATTACTGCTGTATTTTAATAACTAATAGCGTTATTAAATTCCGAAAAAAAATTACTGTCACTGTTTTTATTATGTTATTTTGTTAAACTTTTTCCCATGTTGCATAATTTAGAAAAGAAAAAATTTGCAAATTTGAGGATTTATTTTGATGAGTATTCTAATGGACGTACACGTCACAAATTGTGATGGAAGAAACGGCACTCCTCAAAATTTTTGACGGAGTCTGTCAGTAAAGCCCGTCAATACACCTTCCACCCCTAACACTGACTTGGCATGAAACAAATTTTGACGGGTTGAATTTTTGGATAAAATTCCTGGCACAAACTTTTTTGACGGACTATCAGTCCGTCAAAATTTCCGTCAAAAATTGTTTTTACGAACTTTTGACAAACTGTCAGTCCGTCAAAATTTTCGTCACTGTAGATTTTGACGAAATGTCAGTCAATCAAAATTTCTGACGAACCGATCGAAAAGTCTATTTCGAAAAGTCCGTCAAAATTTTCGTCAACACCCTCATTTTCCGTCAGAATTTACTACTTTTTCCGACACAATTTCCGTCAAATTTCTCCCTTTTTCTTGTAGTAAAGCTCACAACCTAGTAGTCATGACTCAAGAATTGAAAAGAACCTATCAAATTCTTTGGCAAATGTCAAACATCATTGAACATAATCTCACTTGATTGGATCAAGGACTTCGATAAGCGATAACAATACTAAAGTGACAAAGCGAACACTTATTGGGATACTGCAGACAAAGAGGAGAACCTTTGGGTCAAGTGGATCGATATATATAATTAATTATATAGCCATTTCTTAAAATCTAGCATTTGGTGGGACTATTAACCAGCAGTAGATAAATGCTGGTACTACAAAAAGATCTGCAGGATCAAGGAAAAATTGAAGGATGGATACTGTCAACTGGGTTTGGAAGGCCAATGCATCTGGGCATGCGCAGTATAACGTAAAAAAATGGATGCAATTGGCTGCACGTTGAACAGCAAAGACGGGCTTTAGGATCATACAGTGTGGAACAGGCACAAAATACCAAAGAATTCATTTGTACTTTGGATTTTGATGCAAAAGAGCACGCCCACATCAGCTCGGTTGACGCAATTTATTGAGCGGCGTGGATACAAGCGCTATGTTTTGTCGAAGGGAAGGGGAGAATGTTGACCTGCCCATCCACAGAAGCTGTCAGAGAGAAAGTATTCTGGTGATTTAATTGGAGATTCCCTGCTACCGAGCTAGATCAGTTGCACATGTGGTCAAGAGAGGAAGATAAACGGAGCAAGATGAAGGAGACACCTACTTTAGGCAATTATGCTGCGAGTCAATATTAGACATGGATGAAAAGAAATCAAAGCGGTTTTAGAGGGGTTCAACAATCTGAAGAAATGACCATTGAAAATGTTGAACAGACCGTCAGAGGGGAGTGGTTACCAGTTTTGCTAGTAAAATCTTTTGACATCATTTCCAACCACCAAAAACGAAACCAAAAAAAAAGGGACCCTCCAATTTTTCGAGAAGCATTGGCCAATACAATTGCCAGATTGGGCATTATCAGTTGTAGGAATGTAGGTTCCCCGGCAGCATATATATATATATATATATATATATATATATATATATATTCTATCCCTTAACTTTTGAAATTATTATGAAACCTCCCTCACTTTAAATATATTTTTTTATCACTTCTAATATTTTTTTCATATAACTTCATTTTTCAATCAAAAATATACCAGTAGCTAATTACCAACCACCAAAACGAAACCAAAAAAAAAAGGGACCCTCCAATTTTTCGAGAAGCATTGGCCAATTCAATTGCCACATGCACTGGGCATTATCAGTTGTAGGAATGTAGGTTCCCCGGCAGCATATATATATATATATATATATATATATATATATAGTATATATATATATATATAATATATATATATATATATATATATATATATATATATATATATGTATATATATATTATATATATATATATATATATATATATATATATATATATATATATATATATATGTGTGTGTGTATATATATATATATATTCTATCCCTTAACTTCTGGAATTATTATGAAACCTCCCTCACTTTAAATATATTTTTTTTATCACTTCTAATATTTTTTTCATATAACTTCATTTTTCAATCAAAAATATACCAGTAGCTAATGTGTGAGAGGTTAAGTAACAACTTTAAAATTTAAAGGATAAAGACAACAACTTACATATTCAGAGGAACATTTTTTCTCTGCCAACAGATAATACAAGAAGTAAAATCGATTACATTACCTTAGTGTAACAGTATACGTTGACTAAGATGCTTGCAATTAGCAGCCTACTAACCACTGGACCTACGCCTACATATATTGACTTAGGTAACACAGTGACATTATAGCAATCCATAATACAATCCCCATCGACGTCACATTGGGAGAGAATTCGCTTCTTTATTATCAACTTATTTTCATCCAATTTTGTCATTTCTCCCTTCCTCTTACCACATAGACGCGTGAGATTGATGCCTTGAGCAGTTTGGTGCTCATCATTGCGAACCCACCGCTTAAAGACTCTTGCCACGTCAGTTACTATCCCTGTACCAAACCACTGAGTTAGAACTAAAAGATTGGGGTTCATACCTTTTCCTAAGAGTACCTGAATCATACCTGTGTTTGCACATTTCTCCTTTTTTGTCATGTCCAAGCAGTCTTTCTTCCACGATGTTTCTTCTTATTGTGTATGTCTTGATGTTGGGATGAGAACTGAATTTCATTAGTTGTAAAACTTCTTTGTTTGTCCTCTCACATGTCACGTTATTTGGTACTTGGCAAGCTGTAGCAAGCAGCACGAACAACCATGTAGGCCACAGAGCGTTTGTCAAAGAACTCAACCTTGCTTCTTCTCTTGTGGACCCCATGCATGTTTTCTCGATGGACGGTACTCAACATTCATGCTAGATCCATTGCTACGGTTATCGTCTTTATTGAGTTCTTCCTTATTCGTAATATGTTCTATGTTATCTATCCCACTTGATTCCTAAAAAGCTGGAGATTGTGTGGAGGAAGAATCGATCCTACCCACCATGCATGACGTAGTGTTAAATGTAAGCGAAGAATTTGGTCCCCCACACAAGACTCCGTATCCCAAGCCAGATTCTGACCTTTAGAACCCAGATCTTTCAACTTATTGTCTTGTGTTTCCGTACGCACCTCAATACTTACTGCTTAGCAATGTCGCTTACTAGTAGAATTGCTACCCTGGTCCTCGACCTCAAGTTCCCTTTGCTCTCAACGGTTCCTGATTCCATGAAATCTCTCATTTCCTTTTCCATTCTTAAGCTACTATGTATCTTCCCAACATCCTCGATATAACTTGCAAGCTTACAAATAACACCACCAAATGAGGAAGAGGCAAGCTCAAGTAGAACATTCAGATTCAAAGGGTCAAATCAAATCAAATAGCAACAAGATCTTCATTTTTAGGGTCAAATCAAATAGCAACAAGAAGATCTTGCCGGGCTTCTTCCCTCAAACCTATATTCAGTAGGGCTTTTGCTCGTCAAAATCAAGCCTTAACATTAAAGAGATCAAGTTTTATAAACAAATCATAATGATGCTTTAGCCGATTCCAAGTAATTCAATTTCAGCCAACATGCAGCTAGATTCAAATTAATGGAGTCCAAGTTATCCCATTAGAGTCCAAGTTATCCCATTACATTGGCATCTTCCGCATTCTCAGGAACACACACACATAGGTATTGAAGAGATTTGTTATACATAGTAACGGCAAGTCTATAGGCTTTTGTTCAGAAGAACTTATTACCCTCCTCTTTCAAAGCGGTAGATTTCAAAAGAGCCTTATGAGGATGATTCACCCCAAAATATCGCTTCTTACATCCTCATCAAATTCTTTGTTAGCTTGATTTTCAGAAAATTCAGCAAATAGAAATCCAAATCAGCAAGCCACATTGACCAGAAATTCACTTAAACTTGAGTAAAATAACAGGAATAGGAACAAACAGTTTAAACTGGAGTAAAATAACAGGAACAGGAACCAACAGTTTAAGCATCCAACCACCGCGCAAATAGACGGCAAACCAGTACTACAATAAGATCAGTTAGAGAAGGAACAAATACACCTTAATGCGTTTACGCGGATCGTCAACCACAAGCGTCTATCACTAGAAATCCATCGATCAACGTGCGGAACCAGATAGGAGAAGCGCCGGAATCCACATAACGCTAGTCGACGGGCCAATTTGAGCGGCCTATGATGTAATTGCTTTCTCGGGATTAAGATTATAGAAAACAGTAAGCAAAACTCCAACCCTAATTGCACTGGCATATACACAAGTGAGATGGGAATGATGAGCAAGAGAAGCAAGAGAGAGCAAGTGGAAGTCTGCGACCTGCGACGACTCCTAGAGAGGCTGCCGCTGGTGGCGCCCAAAGAAAGTGGTGGCGTGGAAGTCTGCGAGAAGCAATATGCTGGGCAGAGCCGTGATGACACTTCGATGGAAAAACCCTAGCCATTCCAAACCTGTGATCCCCCCCCCCCCCCCCCCCCCCAAGGCAAGGTTCTGGCAGCAGTCAACGCCCAATTAGGACTACTACAAGAAACCCAGGGGAGGCCCAACTTTACTGAATCAAAGATAATAGCACTACATTGTCTTCCCTGAAGACAATCTCTAGTATCAAGTGATGGATCACATCGTAGAGATAATCTGTGTAGTAACTGTAGCAAAGATGCAAATAATAAATGCTAGCTAGCAATTTCATGGCACAAAGCCGAAAACACCAGAAACTTTTGAGCATTTCGAGTAAGGACTCTGCGTTCTCAACAGAACTTTAATGGAGAAATTATTCCCCAAATACTTCTAATAAGGTCTTCCACATAGACAGAAACCAAAGTGCCTTGCAAGGTCTTCCCCCCCAAAACTAGCAGCGCAAAGGACTTCAACTTAGTAGGGCTCAACAGGTTGGCGGAAGGCTGCTCCCGCATAAACAGCTTCGGGGCCGAGCTCTTCTTCAATACGCAAGAGCTGTACAGTGTACACAAGATACTACGTATATCAGAATACTGCACTGAAAAAACATGAATCACCCTGAGGCCAGGGCCATCATGAGTAAGACACTAAGAACATGGTGAATCAGCTTTGTCCAATAAACGTGTTGAGGAAAAATAATCAATTTCACGCAGAAAAGTTCCTTGTTGGTTTGACTTGGGAGCAGTCAATTTGGCTCACGTCAAAAGCAGGTTATCATATTTTAAGATATGCGTCCTTTTAGCCGAGTCTGTTTAGTGTGCACTGCATTACAACCAAGTTTCAAGGTGCAATCTTCCAACTGACCTGGTTGTATTTAGCAAGACGCTCAGACCTGCATGGAGCTCCAGTCTTGATTTGACCCTGAGTTCAACAAAGAATCAAAAGGCATTAGCTTAGGAAGCAATCTAGAATGCTTTATCAACTCCAGAATCTCTCAGGCAAAGACATGTGACGTGGACTTACGGTTGCCAAACCCACAGAAAGGTCAGCAATGAAGGTGTCCTCGGTCTCACCACTGGAATCATAAATAAAAAATGATGAGACGTCCCATCCCAAAAAACAGAAGTACAGCCTCAGAAGGATTATGTATTTTATTCAAAAACACTCGAAAACATGCCTGCGGTGGCTGGCCATCACACCCCACCCTGCGTGCTTGGACATCTTCACAGCTTCAATACTCTCAGTCACAGACCCAATTTGGTTAACCTGTTTCAAGACATACAAACTCATTGAAGAGGAAAACAACCGAGTCTAACTGGAAACTTAGAAAATACGATCAGTCAACAGGGGAAGGAAAGAGGCACCGTACCTTGAGAAGAAGTGCATTGCAAGCTTTTTCATTGATAGCCTTTTCAACCCTCTGCAAACATCAAATATCTATTGGTAAGACAAGTTTTTTTGGACTAGATGATCGTCCTTTAGACATGTAGTTCCATCGTTCAGAAAATGCAAACATGCTGACCTTGGGGTTTGTGACCAAGAGATCATCCCCAACAATCTGTACTTTCTCTCCAATTTCTGCTGTCATCTTAGCATAGTGCTCCCAATCATCCTGGTCAAAAGGATCCTCAATTGACACTATAGGGTACTCAGCTACAAATGATTTGTATAGATCCTTGAGGGCATCGCCAGAGATCCTTTGTGAGCCGTCATTGTTCTGCGGAAACAAAGTACAGCAAGCGAAATGGCAAATTTCAGCAATAGAAGAGGGAATTACCTGCTCATTTACATTGACCGAACTCAAAATGAAGACCTCTATCCCCCATACACAAAAAGAAGGGGCAGGTTTTTCCTCCCAAAGTGCATGTTCCACAAACTTCAATTTGACTGAACTAAAAATGGAGCCCTCTCCCCCCCCCCCGGGGCCCCCTACCGCGCGAATAAAAAAAGAAGGGGCAGTTTTCTTATTCCCAAAGTGCATGTTCCACGAACTTGCATTCATGTACAACAAAACTATTCCACTAGAGGCCTCAAAGTGATGTATCAGTTTGGACCAAAATCAGCAGGTGAAGCATAGCTCCCACTTATGATTATTCCACTAGAGGCAACAAAGATGAAACTTGACAAGACAAATCAGTTTGGACCAAAATCAGTGAACTAAAGCATACCTCCTCCTTAAAATTCAAGTCATACGTTTTGTCCTCCCTGTAGAACTCAGATGCGGCAACATCCATTCCAATAACCACCTAATAAAAATAACACATAATTAGATCACCTATTTGCAAGGAATTGAGAAGGGCGATCCTACCACAAATAAGTAAACTCACTTTGCCAGTGTAACCAGCTTTCTCAATGGCAGTCTTGAGCAATTCAAGGCCCTCCTTGTTTTCCTGTAATGTACAAAAGGTAAATAAGCAATAGAAACTACATCCCACTGTCCGGGGGGGGGGGGGGGGGGGGGGAGGAGGGAAAGCCAAGGCTATCAGTCACCTGGATGTTAGGGGCAAAGCCACCCTCATCGCCCACATTGGTTGCATCTTGACCATACTTCTTCTTGATAACACTCTGGAATTCGTAATAAATAAACTTGAGGATAAAATCACCAGAGCAACCCTCTAAAATGTGTAAATAAGAAGTAAGACCACAACTATCCACAAAAGATGGGAATACAACAGTCGTCTCAGCTTTGGTCAATGCCATATGCGGAGCAAATCCCAATTAACCACAACAATGAAACTATGAAAGGGCTATTATGTAGGATGTGACGGTTCCCACTCGTGAAAAGCCTCATGGAACTGTAAGGCCACTTAGGTGACAAAAAATTAATAAACAAATAAAGAAAGAAAAGGCAGAGAGCAGTTTAAACAAGATAAACTTCCAAGATTCCAGTCATCAAGGGGACAGAAATTCACAAATACAAATATCGTAATTTTCCAGCCTCCTCAACAGAAAGCAGGAGTCATTCTGTGAGATCATATATCAAGAAGTGTACTCAACCCAAACAAAACTAGTTCAACTGCAATTTTCTTTCACCAACTTAAAGCTCCAACACAAGCCCAGGTTAATTAAACTGCACAATAGAAAAAGCGTACTTTCAAATTCATAAATCATATCCACCCACCGAATAATCTCAAAATACAAATTAAGCAAAACATAATATATAGAATATTTTCAACGTGTCCTCTGAAAGTAATGGAGACTAGTAAACCCCCCCCCCCCAAAAAAAAAAAAAAATCCCATTCTTATTTTCCTGAACGTGTAAACAGACTTTTTAGAAAGGTTAAATATTAGCAAACAGGAGATAAATTTGGAGGAAATAGTGCAGAACTATTGGCCAAAAGTGGATCTAATGACCACTCAACGAACAGAATTTTGGGACAAAAACTACTGTCAAATAGTACAATAAAAATGGGATGGAGTATTTCATTCCAAAAAACTTCTAATCATAACAGAGTCTGCAACAAACTATCAAACCAGAAAGACGTAACAACCTTCAAATGGTGATACACTTCACTGCCCATCTTCATTGCCTCACTGAATGAGGAAGCTCCAACAGGAAGAATCATGAATTCCTGCATTGCAAGCTTGTTTCCTGCATGAGAGCCGCCATTGATGACATTGAATGCTGGTACTGGCAATACCAACTTCTTGTTGCCAGCAATCTCTGCAATGTGCTGATCAAATGAAGACATAAGTCAGAAGCACAGATAACATAAGTTGGGAAAGAAGCCTTTGTAAAAGAAAAGATTGCCTACCTTGTACAAGGGAATTTTCTTAACCTGGGCCCCAGCTTTGCAGACAGCAAGGGACACAGCCAAGATAGCATTTGCCCCCAACTGCAGAGGGGCAAAAAATAAGAAATGATCAAACAAAAGCTAATCATTCCATGGGCAACCGCTTCATCCAGATAAACAGCACAGATCATCAAGTACTACAATTCAACTAATTACACAACAGCTGTACCTTTTGCTTGCACCAACCCCACTCGTTTTGGGTTCCATCAAGCTCTTGAACCATGAAGTTGTCAATGGCAGTCTGTTGAGTTGGGTCCTGCTCAATGTGATTTGATGTTGTTACTAATAGTAGCAAAAATGGCATAAGATCACCCTCCAAGTAAATCAATTACATAGCTATTTTTGTGTTAAAATGTTACTATAAGAAACCTCACAGAATTTGAGTGCAAATAATGAAGTGTTCAAATTGAACTATATAGCAAAAAGGAACCCTCACTTCAAAGTTCAAATTTGAAGCTCATTCCAACAAATTGCTTAGTGGCTAAAAGGACGTTGAAATAAGATTCTTCTTGGTTGGGAACTCTACTTCTTTCAGCTGGAAGGTGAATAATGATAATAGCAAAAGACTTCCCTCAATTCTCTCGTATCTTATTCTGGAATCAAGGAAGAATGAAGGGGAAGAATACCCTGGCTCAATATGTACATAACTGAAGCAAAAGAAAACATCATAAGCTCACCAATTCCAAAGTGGAAAAATCCTTTTTTTAGTTCACATCTATAGATCAAAAGGTGCCAAATTATTGAAGTTAGGACTGAATTCCAAACCATATTCCAACTCTAATTCCAACCCTTCAATAAAATGACACAGCAGAATCTCACAATTGAAATTATCAAATAATTACCATACCTTGCCAACCAATGCGGGGCCAATAATCTCGTTCACATTCTTAACAGCCTATGCACGTAAAGCAAATATTATGAGCAAAGAAAATCTGGCTCCATTTGGCAAATTGAAACTAACATCACTGACAGTTAATAAAAAACTGACCTTAAGAACACCTTTTCCCATGTAGTCTGAACCTCCATCTCTCAGCTCAAGTGCTTCGTACACACCTGAAGTTAGGAGGGACACAAAACCCTCGTGAGCTTAACAGTGGAAACCTAAGCGACTAGTCCACCAACAAGTATGTTACTAGTACAAACCAATATTTGTGGAAATTAATGTTGCCAAACAAGTGATAAGAGTTCATTCCATAAACTCCTACTATGCCCAAGAACACTCACCAGTGGAAGCGCCACTAGGGACAGCAGCTCTAGCGAATGATCCATCATCTAGATGGACTTCAGCCTGAACAACAGCAAAATCATCAGCTGCAACGGCATTTGGAAAAAGAATCGACAACCACAGTAAACAATCGAAGTAAATACAATCAATCTTCTAAATCAGCTAAAATTACAAAATCACAGTCACATAAAGTCAACCAACAACATCAAAAACTCGACACAATCAAATAAATAACTAACCAGCAAAATTTAGCGATTACTAATTTAGCAATAAAATAAAATAAAATGTATACAAGTCGCTTATTAAGTTCAAAAATTACATTTTTTTATATGTTCAAAAAATTACATGTCGACAAACATATAATTAAAGTTCAACCGCAATCGAGGACGTAGTCACGCTTCTTCCATATATGAAACAAAATGCAATCCTCCAAAATCAGATATAAAAAAATCTCCACTAGAAATCTTTTACGCAATAAAAAAGACTAAAACGAGTTCAGTATGAAGAGCTACTCTTTTGTAACAAATACGGCCCAGAAAGAACGATTTCATACGAATTTCTTTAAGAAAAATCGAAATCCAAAATCCTCCAAACTCCTGAAACCTTACGTCCCTTAACAAATCGATGATCGATCATAATGAGGAAAGATAATCGATAAAATCGGGAGAGAGAGAGAGAGAGAGAGAGAGAGAGAGAGAGACCTCAACGGTTGGGTTGCCACGACTGTCGAAGATCTGCCTGGCCTTGACGCAGCTGATGGTAACCATGGCGGAGATGGAGATACTCTCAGATCTGTGAAAGAGATGCAGTAAAAGAGAGGCAGCTCAGAGTAGATGATAGAAAGATGGGGAATGGTATGCGAGGAGAGTTCCAGAGTATTTATATCTGAAAGTCTGAAACCAGCGCAGAATGAAGTAACCGGGCTTGGGTTGATCGTGACCGTTGTCCTCGGGACATATACATTTCTTTTCCGTCAAGAACGAGAATACTATCGTCTTCGCGTCTGCTTTCACCACAAAAAAAAAAATAAATAAATAAATATAAATAAATAAAATAAAATTAAAAGAACAATTGTCTTCGTGTCAAGCCCAACAGGAACCTTAAAAAGAAAAATCTAATTGTTTTTGTTCTTTTATTTAAATAATATCTTTTTATCATTGAAATAGTAATTGACAGAAGACGAGAGTATTCAGAAACTGATGTCTCGCAAGACTAGACAACTACAATCTCAATGCAATCAGGTACTGACAGATGGCTTTGAAGATGTGGAGCATGTTAGTTCTCATTAAGGATGTACGTGTTTGGCAGACAATTATTAGGTGTTAGTTATAAGTTATTTATCTTAATTGTTAGCTATTTTTATTACTTTTTAGATATTAATTGTTTAAATGAGCTTTTTATATTAATTGTTTGATACATTATTTTTCGAAAAGGTAGTTAGTAAAATTAGTTGTCTCTGAAAAATATAATTCGTGTAATTATATGTAAGTCCATTCTCTAGTTTACTATTTAATTGAAGGTGATTTTTTTAATTTCTGGATCATATATTTTTTTTACAATAATTAAATTTATGTCATGTGTACAAATTATCTTTACTCATGAAATCTAATTCTCCTAAGCACCAACCAAAAAAAAACCCCTAATTTTCCTACTTATCCTACATTATTTGTATTCACTATTTAATTATCTCAAGTGGTTTTCAGTTACTATCTATTTCTATGATACATGTGTCTCTTAGTTTCTGCGATGGTTGTCGCTTAGAGATGACCACCACAGTGAAATCAATTCTACCAATAATTAGAGTTATTAGTAGCCAATATGCTTCAACAGTATCCAATCTAAGCAATTTTTAAAAATATATTTTTTAATAATGGTTGTAAAGCATTAGTAAATTACAATAAATAAAACACACCATTTGAACAAATAATCAAAAACAAGTAAAATATAAGTAACGTAATTGTCATGATACTGCATAAGCTAATCATATAATAATTTTTTCTAAGGTTATTGCAATAGGTTATAGGTAAATAAGATTTAATGTACACATACAATTTTTCCAATGTCTAGGCAATTTGATCATTTCTACAAAAAATTGTTTAGAAAATGTTATTTGAAATAGTCTTTTCAAAAAGAGTTATTTGGATCAAAATAATTGTTTCAAACAGTTCTTTATTAAACTATACAATTAACTATTTAACCAGTCAAAATAATCAAAATTATCCCAAAAAATTCTTTTACCCTAAAAAGCTCTTGCAACCAAACGCCCTGTAACAGTAATTCAAGCAACTGAAAACATGTTCCGGTGTTGGGTTGTGGGTGTTAGACGGTGCAAATGTAGCGGGCATTTTGAGCCCAATAGAACGCGTATTGGACTGCTCTGACTGTCCAACACGCATTCCTTTTTTGCACTGTTTTTCCGATAAAAATGCCTTTCGTCACTATTTTCTTCATGGGACACATCATTTTGACGTGTGAATTAAAAAAAAAAAAGGAATTTCAGTATGACTTTCTGACTGTTTGGGAGGCGGGAGGAATTTAGGCTGTAGGGAACGATAACATTTTGGCCCATTGGAACTTTCCAAAAAATTTTTTTGTTTCGAAAATTTTATCTATAAAGACACACATGGTTATAGTGGAAATTCATACCAAAATTGTGAGGAGTGAAAAGGATTTGTGTGCTCAAGAAAGGAGTGAAGTGTTTAATTTTGGCTATGTAAGTGTTTTTAAATTTAATATTAACATTTAATTTGGAATTTTAGTGATATATTTTTGAAATATTAATTATTGCTATGTTTTTAATGTAGGCATTTGGAAGGTGTACTTTAAGAATCAAGAACGAAGTGAAGTGAGCAGCTTCCATAAGATATTCTAAAATCTTAAACTTATAATTTATGCATAATTATATGTTTAATTGTGAATTAATAATTCTTGAACATGTTAGAATTTAAACAACTCAAAAGTTTCTAAAGTGAATATGTTTCAGTTAATTATTGAAGTTAATATGTTTAAATTAGTATACTGGAATTAATTGTTAGACACATGTTATACATGTTTATATGTTAAATTATGCAATCGAATTTAATGTTTTGTTTACTAGTATGAGCATGCCGATGTGTTAATATGTTAGGAAAAATACATGTTAGAATAATTTTAGAAGTGAATATGTTCAAAGATTCATATGTTTTGAATACGTTAAAAATTAAAATTTTGAAAGTACAAATTTGAAATTCGATTATGTTGAGTTACGTCTTAAACAACATGCTTAAGCTTAAATGAAGTTAGAAATTGAATATGTGAAAAATATTACTTGAAAATTTGAATAAGCTGGAATTTAAGTATGAGTTAGAATCTATGAATATGTTAGAATTAAAAAGTGTTATAATGTAACTTTTTAAATTATTTTGGACTTAAGTTAAACAATTGACTTAATTTAGTATGCTTCAATTAAAATCTAGAAGTAATTATTAATTGTTGAATATGTTAGACTTTACATTGGTTTTGATTTAAATGCTTATAAGTGAATATGTTTAAGTTAATTAGTTAAGCTAATATGTTTAAGTTAGTAGCATTGAATCAATACGTTGGAACTAATTGTTAGTTACATGTCAAACATGTTAATATGCTTAAGTTTGTATGTTTTAGTTAATTGACTTGAATGTGATGAAATAAGTATGAGCATGTTGACATCAATTAATATGGTAGGAAAATTTTGATTATGCCAGGATTGCATGCTTAGATGTTAAAGTACATGTTAAAGAACATGTCAAAGTACCTATTAGAATTAAAAGAAATAGGACTATGTGTGTATATCTCACTTTATAGACAAGGACATTCACGTGTGTGCACGCGCGAGAGCACACACACATATATGTGTGTGTTATAGAATATTTTCAAAATTTGAAATCTTAACGTGGTGGAATTTAGAATTGAAATTGTTAAATTATTGTAGGCTTAATTTAGTATTCTTAAATTAAAATAGTATAAATAGTGAAATTACATACTTATATGTTAAATTACATGGTTAGATGTCTAATTACATGTTTGATAGTTATTCAAATAAAGTATTACTTTAACTTAGTACGTATGTAACACCTCGAGCCTTCTTCGGTCGTTGATAATTACTAGGAATGGCTTCAATTATCGTTGACTGGCCCCATAAATCACCACAAGCCGTTTTGTCATCATTCCTCCTTGTACATACGCTACTTGGGAAATTTCGTAGGTGGTCACTTATTCAAAGATTTCTCCACAACAAAAACACTTAATTGTGAAGTTCTTAAAAGTGGGCTTCCTATAAAGAAATGTACACCTTTCTGATATAATTAGTCACTTCAAATGCTTTAAACCACACTTGGAATATTACATTCACCCCCACTTGAAGAGCACAATGTACGTGTTGCGTCTAGCTAACGGATCGATTTAGGCGTCCTCTTGACCGACTGTTCATCCCAATATCTTTACCTCATTAGGTGACTGCCTAGACCTCTCCTATTCACTGGCACAACTCACAGTCGCGAGTTGCTTTTGACACTTTTTGTGATACTATGACCCTTCCCACGTCCCGTATAATTACCGGGAAAAGCTTTAAGAATCGACGACTTGCCCCACAAATCACAAGCTGCCTAGGAAACATACTAAGAGATCACTCATCCTAAGATTCATCCATTGCAAGTCCTCTTAAATGTAGCGCTATTAAGTTGGGTTTCCTAAAAAGGAATGTATACCTTTGGTGATGTAACCAATCATTTCAAACACTTCAAGCCCCATTCGGGGCACTACAATGTATGTTATAATTTAAAATTTAAAAGCAAAAATTGTTGACTGCATGTGGGTGCAGCCATAAAATGGAATCCTAATCAGCTACAACTATTTATGAAATTACTCATCAAGGATGATTTACAATAAGACAAATTACTCATCAAGGATGATTTATAATGAGACCCCAAAAATATCTCAAATAATTCATCAAATTCCCTAAAGTGGCAATATCCCTCACATAGGGCTCGTTCTTTTCGTAGGTAAATTGGGTAGGTAAAAAGGAGAAGTAGGTTAAAGTAGGTTGAGGTGGGTTGAGGTAGGTTGAAGTTGGTATTTTTTTTGAGGTGGGTTGAAATAAGTTGAAGTGGGCTGATGTAGGTTGAAGTAGGTTGAAGTTGGTTGATGTAGGTTGAAGTTGGTTGAAGTTGGTATATTTTTTATGCGGTGGGTTGAAGTGGGTTAAAATAATGAGAATCTAATTAATGTGTGATAATTTATGAAATTATCGAAATTTTGTGCAATTTTTGTTTAATCTTCTTTAATTTTTATTTTTTAATTTTTAGTTTTTAATTTTTAATTCTTAATTTTTTATTTTTTAATTGTTATCTGTTAATTTTTATTTTTTATGTTTATTTTTTATGTGTTCATTTTTTTCATTTTTTCATTTTTCATTTTTCATTTTTCATTTTTTACTTTTTACTTTTTACTTTTTATTTTTTATTTCTTTTTAATTTCTTATTTTTTCTTTTTTTCTTTTTATTTTTTGTTTTTTATTTTTCTACTTTGATTTTTCTACTTTTATTTTTTATTTTTTATTTTTATTGTTTATTGTTTATTTTTTATTTTTAATTTTAATTTTTTATCTTTTAAATCTTTAATTTCTTATTTCTTACTTTTTATTTTTTATTTGCTATTTTTTAATTTTAATTTTTTAATTTCTTATTTCTCATTTTTATTTTTTATTTTTTAATATTTATGTTTTTATTCTTTGTTTTTTATTTTTAATTTTTTATTTCTTACTTTTTATTTTTAATTTTTAATTTTTAATTTTTTATTTATTTTGTATTTTGTATTTTGTATTTTGTATTTTTTTATTTTTTATTTACTTTTTACTGTTTTATTTTCTTATTTTATAATTTTAATTTTTTTACTTTTTATGATATTATTTTTATCTTTGTATTTTTGTATTTTTTATTTTTTATATGTTTTTATTTTTTTAATTTTTTTATTTTCTTATTTTTTATTTTTTATTTTTTATTTTTAATTTGTTTTTGTTTTTATGTTTTTATTTTTTATGTTTTGTTTTATTTTCTAATTTTTGTTAATTCGTTATTTTGTAATTTTTTATTTTTTATTTCTTATTTCTTATTTTTTGTATTTCATTTTTTATTTTTTTATTTTTTATTTTTTATTTTTCATTTTTTAGTTTATATTAATTTATTTTTTAATGTTTTTGTTAATTTTTTTATTTTTATTTTTTAATTTTTTTATTTTTTATTTTTTATTTGTTATATGTCTTTATTTTCTAAATTTTTTAAAGTTCTTATTTTTTTTCATTTTTTTATTTTTATTTTTATTTCTTTTTTCTTTTTTCATTTTTTATTTTTATTTTTTCATTTTTAATTACTAATTTTTAATTTTTAATTTTATTTTTAATTTTTTAATTTTTTACTTTTTACTGTATATTTTTTTAGTTTTTTGTTGTATTTTTTATTTTTGATTTCTTATTTTTTGTTTTTTATTTTTTATTTTTTACTTTTTAATTTGCTTTTTTATTTTTTATTTTAAATTTTTATTATTATTTTTTATTTTTTTCATTTTTCATTTTTTATGCTTTATTTTTATTTTTTATTTGTTATTTTTAATTTTTTGTTTTTGATTTTTAATTTTTTATATTTCATTTTTATTTTTTATTTTTTTTGTATTTTTGTTTGTTGTTAATTTTTTATATTTATTTTTAATTTTTAATCTTTTTATTTTTATTGCAAGCAAAAGTTACAAAAGATTCCAACAAAATAAAAAATAAAAATAAGAAAATAAAAACATAAAAAATAAAAAATAAGAATTAAGAAATAAAAAATAAAAAAATTGAAACATAAAAAATTAAGAAATGAGAAATAAAAAATTAAAAATTAAAATTAAAATGGAAAAATAAAAAATAAAAAAAAGAAATAAGAAATTTAAAAATAAAAACATAAAAACATAAAAACATAAAAACATAAAAAAATAAAAATGAAAATGAAAAATGAAAAATAAAACATAAAAATTAAAAAATTAAAAAATGACAAATAAAAACTTAAAATTAAAAATTAAAAATTAATGTAAAAAATAAAGAAATAAGAAATAAGAAATAAGCAATAAAAACATAAAAAACATAAAAAAAAAACATAAAATCATCGAAAAGTGAAAAATAAAAAGTAAAAAATAAAGAATAAAAAATAAAAAATAAACAGTAAAAAGTAAAAAATAAAAAATAAGAAATAAGAAATAAAACATAAATATAAATATAAAAAATAAAAGATGAAAAATAAAAACGAAAAATACAAAATAAAAAATAAAAAATAAAAAGTAAAAAATAAAAAATAAAAAATAAGAAATAAGAAATAAGAAATTAAAAAATTTAAAAAACAAAAAATAAAAAATAAAATATACAATATAAAAACTAAAAAAATATAAACAAATAAAAATAAAAAATAAAAACCAAAAACCAAAAAATAAAACATAAAAATAAACCATATAAAAATAAAAATAAAAAATAAGAAATAAGAAATAAGAAATTAAAAAAATAAAAAAATAAAAAATAAAAATAAAAAATAAAAGCTAAAAAAAATAAAAAATAAAAAATAAAAAATAGAAAAACAAAAAAACAAAAAAACAAAAAAACAAAAAAACAAAAAATAAAAAATAAAAAATAAAAAATAAAAAATGTAAAAAATAAAAAAATAAACAAAAATTTCACAAATTTTCGATAACTTCATAAATTATCACGCATTAATTACATTCTCATTATTTTAATGCACTTCAACCCACACACATAAATAACATATCAATTTCAATGCAGTTTAACGTACTTCAACCCACTTCAACCTAGTTCAATCTATTTCAACCCACCTCAAAAAAAATTCCAACTTTAACCTACCTCAACCCACCTCAGACTACTTCAACCTACTTCATCCTTTTACCTACCCAATTTACCCACGAAAACAACAGACCCTAAATCTCACATGATACTTTACAAATTATTAAAATTATGAAGGAGGTGGGTTGAAGTTGGTTGAAGTGGGTTGAGGTAGGTTGAAGTTGGTTGAAGTTGGTATTTTTTCTTCAAGTGGGTTGAAGTGGGTAAATATGTATTGACCCACAAAAAGAACAGGCCCATACTCCCAGCATTCCCCCATGCATTATCCCCATATTACCCTTAGTCACAAAATGCTCAATGACAAAACCAAATGACTCTCAAATCCCAAGTTACAGCATGTGTCAATGCCCCCCCTTCTCATATTACCTACTACATCCTCATCATATACCCTCATCAAGTCCTTGTCCTACCCTAATAATAATTCAACCAACAATGAGGTGGTAGAGGGGAATCCAAGTGGACAATGGAGGAGGACTGTTGCCTAGTGAAATATTGAATAAACATAAGCACGAACCCCCCAACCGAGGTGGATCAAAAGAAGCCAGGGTTTTGGGGGTAGGATGGCCATCGCCTTTAATAAATATGCTCCAAATGGAGCTCCAAGGAGAACATGCCTGTAAGAACCGCACCACTCCATTGGTATCCAAGTGGTACAGTTGTGTGGTAGATGCAAATCATATGAACCCAAGTCGGCAAATAAGGAGCATATTCTCGACATAACTGTGATTTGTATGAAATCAAAATGGGCAAGCAGTTCGACCTCCTACATTGGTGGGTGCTACCCAAGGACCAACCTAAATGGGAGAACTTCTATGATCAATCTATAGAAGCACTGTCCAAACAGTATAGAATAAATGAGATGGGGGCATGCTCTGACAGTGTTACCCTTCCACCTGTTGCACCTATATTTGGCCTCATTTTAGCCCTTATTTGACTAAATTTTCTCGGTGTTTTCATGATGAGTTTAGATGAGAAAGGGTCAAATTCAATTCTTTCGAGTCATATCGTGCTTATAATGTGTTCCATCATACTTTCAGGAGAGATTCTTGGGTTTTGATAGAAAGAAAGACCTTAGGAGTGAATTGAAGTAAGATTGGAGATCTAACGAAGTCCCGAGCATCACACAATGAAGAGCCAGAGGAAGCAAAAGAAGCACGATCGCGCTGCAGGGTGCACACGGTCGTGTGGCCATCCTAGGAAGGCGGCACAGCCTCCTAATGCCCAGTGGCACGACTGTGTCACCCAAGCAGGGCTGGCCGTGCGTCTGGGCACCGCTGTGCACCGCTGCCTTCCACGTGACTTGATTGTTTCTCGGTCTTTATAAGTGGCTTTGCTTTTCTTTTTGAGAGGAGGCCTTTTGACTGGGTTCTTTAGAGGGCCAATTAGGGTTGATTCTTAGCCTCCACAAATCCCTTTAAGGGGATTAGATTATATTAGTTTTGTGTTTAATTTGCAGAAGATAGATCGATTTTAAGATTTAATGCTAAGTTCTTCTTTTCTCTCTCTCTTTAATTTCATGTTTGAGTTTGTTTGCTAGTTCAATAGATTATTATTTTGCTTTGGTTTCAATATTTATTTGTGAATTAAAGCCTTGATCTTTGGTTGTGATTTGTTCTTGAGATGACCGATTGATTCTTGTTTAGGCGTTGACCTACCTTGTTTATGTTTGAATTTAGAACTTTTTTTCATACCCGCCAATATTCGATGAAATGCTTGAAAGAGTTTTCATCTGTGTTTTGGGGCATTCGACTTATGCTGAGAGGTGAGGTTGATTGTATAGTGTGGGTCGATAGAATAGCTGAGATTCGGATATGAAAATAGTCTCATTCGCTAGCTAGATTAAGGGTTGTCAATCTTGTAGTTTAAGTGAGCTAATCCCATGAAAATAGGAGGTTAGAACAATTGGACTAGCTCATGACCCTTGAGAGAGGGCTTGGGTGGTCTTTAATGATGCAACCGATCATTTCTGAATACTAACATAACTTGGGAAGGTTAGGGTTTGACTTAATTAGTTGGTTTATCTCAGGTTTAATCATAGTCGAAGTCTTTTGTTTGTTTTGGTAGTTCAGTACTATTTTCTATCCTCCTTTTATTTTGCCTAACTTGAGACGCTTTAGTTAGTTCTGGTATTTAGAAACACTACTCCCTACAAACGACACCCCAAGTACTCAACGATACACCTTGTACTTGGGGTAATCTAACAAGTTTTCAGCGCCCGTCGCCGGGGAATTGGTGTTTTTCAATATTAAAACTTACTTGGGCGTTCGAAACTAGGCTTTTATTTTTTTTAAAAAAAAACCCAAAGAAAAATTTTTCTTAAATGCCTTTTTCCTGCTTCCCTCAGTATAAGCATGAATTGGTTTGGAGATACTATGACAGACTATATGCTTTTCTTGCTCATTGTGGTTATTGTTTAGAGAAGTGGAAAATTTTGGATACAGTCTATGAGGGTGTGAACTATGAGACTTGTGCTCTTTTAGAGTATTGGGATTTTTGTGCTAAAGATGTTAATGAAGCATGTGATTTCCTTGATTGGTTGGCTTGGGATACTTATGAATTTGAAACTAGTTGTTCTCATTCTTACGTCCCACCCCCTTACATTCCTGATTATGCTCTTCCTGTGTGTGAAATTTGTCATTGTTCTAATCACGAAAGTAATTCTTGTCCCTGTTATATTTCTAATGAGGGTTTTGCTAGATTTAGCAGTATGATAGAGACAATAAATGAGCAACAAATTGAGTTTGCTAATAAAATACGGGAATATGACCTATCACATGAGACCGAATTTGGGTTTAGTTCTTCTAGACTTGATATTAATCTGTGTGATGATGGTGCGTCTTTCCCTCCTCTAGAGTTTGGACTAGAGGAAGTACTCGACCCTCCCTTAACTACTTTACTCACAGTTTCTCTATCCTTTCCTAATACCCTTATGGACAACACTAAATTTCTCATGACCTTTCTGGATACACCTTCCCCTTTAGCTCAGTCGACAGAGTTCGAGGTAGCTGAAACCTTTGGAATTAGTGCTAGTGTTGATGAGGATGATACTTGCTCTGAGTCAGGCGATGTTTTTATTGAGGAGCATGATCTTGATGCTACTCTAGTAGGGAGGTCATATGTGGATGCTGTGGCTACTGTTCCAACTAGTCCCGATCTTGTTGATAATATATCCCCCGACCCCCTTGATACATTCCATGCTTTGTCTTTGGGTTCACTACCCTCCCCTTCCCCTGAGTGTCGTAATATGTCACTTGTTAATTATCATGATATGCTTAAGGGGAATGTGGTTGACTGGAGTCTCTAGGTATCTTTAGAGGGTATGGCCCCTCCCTTGACCTTTATAGAGTGTACCTCGAGACCGTGCCTGCAAAAATCATGTCGACTACCGCATTTGATTTTTCTACTAATTTTTCAAAGGCAATTGATAAGTTTAGAAGAGCACTTACTGTTATTCCTAGATTCATGTTTAAGTGCTCTTATTCACATTCATCTGAGTTGCATGCATATGCACATGATAAGCTCCTACGGCCTTTGACTGCATTCGAGTTGAAAGCTCGAGTCCTAAGAGACGAGGAGTGGTTGATGCTCCTTAAGCCCATGTGGCATAGTTTTAGTACTTTTAGTGCCCGACCTGATATACTCGTTCTAACTCTTCTCCCTTCTTTTTATTTTCTTTCTTTTCCTTTTTGCTTAGTTGTGGATATTAGGTTGTGTTTAGTTGTGGATATTAGGTTGTGTTTTTGTTAGAGAAATTTGGGATGTTGTTGAGCCAACTGATGACTATGATCACCTTTTTTCTTTGTTTTCTTTCTGTGTTTTGTTTTATGTGTCTTGTGTGGATGATTTTGTTTTCTTTGTTTTTATGTGTTTTTGTGATAGTAGTGACCCCTCAGCTCCCAATGAAGACATTGTGAGATTTAGTAGTGGGGCGGGGTCACATACCCTTTTATGTTTATTTTCGGGGTCACATACCCCTTTTGGGATTTTTTTGGGTGAAAATTTCTCAATTTTTTCAATTTTTGTATAGTTTTCTTGCTAGCTTTGGGGAAGCTCCGTACTATTCTGATCAGTTTAAATTCCCTGTGCTTTGACTATTAGCTTGTATGTAAGCATGATATGCATGATAAATCTTTGTTCTCAGTGTGTCATTCTAGGCCTTAATTCTAACCCCAATTGTTCATTATCAATGCATAATCCAATCCTTATTTATACCATCATCGCTATCTTAGGGTCTTAGTCTTCCATGATTGGCTCTCCCACTTGTCTTGTATATGGTTACTTTGGTTTTTGTTTGTATTTCAAAAAAAATGAAAGAAAAAGAGAAAAAAGAAAAAAAATAAAAATCAGGAATGACAAGCATCACTTTGAGGCATGAGCTACTATGCGTTACCCTTTGAGGCAATACCGCTATTGGGAGTTACCCTTTGAGGCAATAGTGCTACTGAAAAAACTTACTTTCTGTGTTAATAAGTCAATAATATAGTTTGTGTCAGTCAAGTGGGATTGATTTTAATTACGGTAAGCCTAAGTCCTAGGATGATGAAACAATAGCACACTAAGCACTAAGATAGATTCAAGGTTTTGATGTATAGCGGGGTGAAAAGTTGGTGCTTCGATGTGATCCATGGGGAAAGAGACTCTTGATGTTTACATTACGTCTATATGTGGGCTAATATTTTTGTTACAAGGGTGATTTGGTTGGTTAGAACTTGTACAACTTTATCTCTTGTATATATTTGTGTTTTATTTGTAAACCCAAAAAGATTTTCTACTTTTCTTTCTCTTTTTATTTTTCTTTTTCAAGATTTTGTAGGTATATTTTCTGCAAGCCCTCATGAGACCTCACTCGTCCACTTAGGGAAACCAAGTGGTTTAAAGGGCTTGTTCTATGTGCTAAATGCAATTGTGATTCCTACGAAAGTGAGTTAGTTATTTAATTTAGTTTTTATTTTTCATTTTGCTGGAGGGCGTGCAAAATGTAGGTGTCAGGGTATTTGTTACACCTATATTTGACCTCATTTAGCCCTTATTTGACCGATTTTTCTCAGTGTTTCAATAACGAGTTTAGATGAGAAAGGTCAAATTCAATTCCTTCGAGCCATGTCATGCTTACAACATGTTCTGTCTTACTCTCAAGAGAAATCCTTAGATTTTGATAGAAAGAAAGACTTTAGGAGTGAATTGAAAGAAGATTGGAGATCTAACGAAGCCCCGAGCATCACATCAAACACTGAAGAGCCGGAGGAAGCAAAAGAAGTATGGTCGTGCTGCAGGGTGCACATGGCAGTGTGGCCATTCCAGAGAGGTGGCACGGCCACCCAGTGCCCAGTGGCATGACCGTGCCACCAAGACACGGCCGGCCGTGCGTCTAGGCATCGGCGTGCACCGCTCCCTTCCGCGTGACTTGTTCGTTTCTCGGTCTTTATAAGCGGCTCTGCTTTTCTTTCCACGAGGAGGCCTTTTTGTTGGGTTCTTTAGAGGGCTAATTAGCGTTGATTTCTAGCCCCCACAAACCCCTTGAGGGGGATTAGATTAGGTTAGTTTTGTGTATAATTTGTAGAAGGCGAATTGATTTCAAGATTTAGTGCTAAGTTCTTTTCTCTCTCTCTTTAATTTCATGCTGTTGAGTTTGTTTGCTACTTCAATAGATTATTGTTCTACTTTGATTTCAATGTTTGTTCGTGAAATTAAAGTCTTGATCTTTGGTTGTGATTTATTCTTGAGATGGCCGATTGATTCTTGTTTAGGCCTTGACCTACCTTATTTATGTTTGAATTTAGAGTTTTCTTCCATGCCCGCCAAGTGTTCGATGAAATGCTTGAAAGAGCTTTTATCCGTGTTTTGGGGCATTCGATTTATGCTTAGAGATGAGATTGATTGTCTAGTGTGGGTAGATAGAATAGCTAGGATTCGGACATGAAAATAGTCTCGGCCACTAGCTTGGTCAAGGGTTGTCAATCTTGTAGTTTAATTGAGCTAATCCCATGAAAATAGGAGGTTATAACAATTGGACTAGCTCATGACCCTTGAGAGAGGGCTTGGGTGGTCTTTGATGATGCAACCGATCTTTTCTGAATACTAGCATAACTTAGGAAGGTTATGGTTTGACTTGATTAGTTAGTTTATCCAAGATTTAATCATAATCGAAGTCTTTTGTTTGTTTTAGTAGTTTAGTATTATTTTCTATCCTCCTTTTGTTTTGCCTATCTTGAGACGTTTTAGTTAGTTCTAGTACTTGAAAACACAATTCTCTGCGGACAACACTCCAAGTACTCAACGATGTACCTTGCACTTGGGGTTTATAAATATTAAAACTTACCTAACACCACCTCAACAGTCCAGCCACCCTCAGTAGCGAAGGTACACTAGCTAAAGAAAGGGAGTGGGTTAATATGCCAAATTCGAAGAAAAGTCGCCAAGAGAAAGGCAAAGGAAAGTTGAGGACCCATTGTTGAATTTGATGACTAAAAAGCTATCAGTGTTAAAGGCAGCGAATGTGGAGAAGAATGGCATCTTTGAACAGTATGACAAAGTGTAGGAAAGGAAGGCAGTAACAGCTGAGCAAGCAGTACAATTGATAGATTGGCGTTAGGCCTTCAAGGAGAGGAAGTAGCTCCTTAATAAGAGGAAGCACGAGGACAAGATTTTGACAATGAACTCCGATGAGATGTGTCCCAAGGAACGCGCCAGATATTTTTCTCA
Organism: Carnegiea gigantea; assembly: GCA_029747015.1. Lineage (NCBI taxonomy): Eukaryota > Viridiplantae > Streptophyta > Magnoliopsida > Caryophyllales > Cactaceae > Carnegiea > Carnegiea gigantea. The sequence continues at coordinate 246,178 of JAKOGI010001229.1, forward strand.
TGCAAGAAGCTTTTAGAAGCTAGTATCGTAAAACGCCCTCCTCAGCTAACTATGAAACCTCTTTAGATTAAAACCTGGGTTCTAGTCGAAGAAATGTATGCTATGTAAGCTATGTTAGTTTAGAAATATTTCTTGTAAGCTGTATAAAACCTCTTCAATTTGTGAAATGAGGTATTTCTTTTTATGACTACATGTTGAAGTTTATTATATAATTAATTGTATTACTTACATTACATTTATTCTTTATAATTATTCCTGCATAGATGGTTCACAATGACTGATTCGTCCTCAACGTCATCTTCCTCTTTGCAACGCCCTAAAAAAATACATAATTCATTACTTGCATTTACCTGCTTAAGATCACCAATGAGAAATAATAACCGAATGAACGAGGCATGACCGCCGTCTAAAAAGGACAAGGCTTCACTTATGCATGAAGACTTAGCCATAAAACCAAAGTTTATCCTAAAAAGAGCATTCAAACCATCACAATCATTCAAACCATTTAGTTATATACAGAAATGGTTCTAACATCCCAATCATCTTAAGGATTACACCAAAATACATAATTCAGTTCAAATATACAGCTACAACACCAAAATACATCACAATATGATATGATAGCATCTCAGCACTTCTACACCGCCAGTCACATGGACAGTCCTAGCTCACTTATCACCTTCAGCCCTCCTGCCCGCCTGAGGGCGGTTCACTGAACACTTTCCTAAAACAAAACATAAAAACATTTCGAACCGTGAGCCAAAACTCAGTACATGCAATCCTATAATGTTAAAGATACACTGAAAATTTGTTTGGATCCGCTTTGCAATTCATTTTAAATTTGAAATAGGGAATGAGACGCATATAAAACTGAATTGCTAATTATTATCTGTTAGTGCACCCCTTCGTAACTATTACGATCTGTGAATAGGTGTACACCTGTCAAGCCGACCAGGGGACCTGGCCTGAAGCTGCACGGGCAAGTGGAGGGCAATGCCTTGTAATTGATAACTGATGGGGTCACTAATTATGCACTGATTAAATTGATTCCTTGATGTACTTACCAAAACGTTACAATTTCGATAAATCTGTGCTGATTTCTAAAGATACAGACAATGAACGTACCTGAAAATGTTAAATGCAAGTTCACGGAATAATAAGATGCACAAAAATGGAGAGAATGAAAGCTTAGGCCTTGATTCTGCTCAAAAGATCATTATAGGTACATAAGGTCAGAAACGAGCTTGTTCTTATAAATGATGCCTTTAACTAAAACTAGCTTATAAAGAATCTTTACAAACTAGTTAATAGATTAAGCTAACATGATGAAACTATATAAACCATAACAATGTGATTTAAGGCACGGTAGCAAGTTCAGAGCAAAAGGGCTTATAAAGAGGGTACGGAAAGAATAATTCACAACTTATACTCCTGACCTCGAGATGAGACCTAAGACCCCAATATCAAAAGCTTAGGAAGTCCTATAAAACTTTCATTAAAGATACAAAATATGATTCCCACGATAGGATTCCTAAAATGGGGCTAGAACACCAGCATGTCAGTTTTGAGTCCATCCTGCACAGGTTCAGTAAAATGACCATAACTTTTTTCACAGACCTCAGATTAATGCGATTCAAAAGCCATTTTAAAGCTAATACACTGTCCTATCTACCCACCAAAATTCATAATTTATGGCTGGGCCAATCATTACCAGTTTCATCTCAAAGTTTGTCCCTTTTTTCTGGAAATTCCAGCCTCACTGTTTGGGTTTGTTTCCTCACTTTTCACACAAATTCTCAACTTAAACCATTCCTTAAAAGCATACAAACACACTTTGGTCCATCCCAATATCATACAAAAACATCACACTCAATTTCACTTCATATTCATATCCAATAAAGCTCATTTTCTAGTCACATATACACATACTTCAACTTTAATACTAGTTTAGTCTAAACCATGCATTCTTGGATAAAACCCTAACTTAAGGTCAACTTGAACTCACTCCCATCATTTCAAACCACCATAAACATCATAATAAACTTCAATAGATTAAAAGATGATCAAAATCAAGGATAAAACAATCAATATCCAACACTTAAATATGAAGCTTGCATGATTAAGAAGTAACCCTAACCCTAGCATCATCCAACTTCAACTCCACCATGATCCATCACCAAAATAATTCTTAATTCACTCAAAACAACATGATCCACCATTGAAACAACCAAAACAAGAAGCAAAACCAAAAATCCAAAGAACAAGATTGAAGCCATTTTCTTTGAGCTTGAAACAAGTGGAGATGGAGATGATATTTGGTGATTTTGAGGGTGGAAGATGATAGCCGATGGAGGGAGGTGGTTGGAGGTTGAAACCCTTGCCGAAGGCTGGCCGAAAAGTGGCCGAAAATCACCACAAAAGGGGTAGGCTATCCTGTTCTGGTGAGGCCGTGGGGTAGAGAGAAGGAGGAGAGAAGAAGGGAGAGAAAATGTCTTGAATTTACTTGGTGCAAAATAAAAGTTTAAGCAAAATAAATACTTAGCTGAAACTAACCCTCAAAATCTACTTTTTACTAAGTATAATTAAGGCCTAACTAAGGGTAATTAGCTAAACAAATAGGGTCAAGTCTTATCGGACCGAAACTGGCCTTAAACGGACTTGGGTTCAAACACTAGCCTAAACCGAGTGCACTTGAAAAAAAAAATTTTTTTCCCCAAAGCTCAAGGTTAAATGTTTGTGGTGTCATGAAAAATAATTAAATCGCTCAATTCATAAATATCAAGGCCTAATAACGATCTCCTGAATTTGACAAGAACAAAAACCCGAGTTGTAATGTGAGGGCCCATTTAAATTCTTCCAATTGAACTAACAAAAAGTAATGATTTAAATGCGATGAAATTGATCACATGGGTTAATGAAATGAATAAACATGATTTAGGACTGGACTATTACAGCCTTCTCCCTTTAAAAAATTTCGTCCTCGAAACTGATGAACTTAACCATAATATGCAGGATTACCTCGAATAAATGTGGGTATTTAGTTTTCATTGCCTCTTCGGTCTCCCAAGTGGCTTCTTGAAAGGTGTGGTTTACCCTAAGTACTTTGACCAATGGTATCTGCTTGTTGCGCAGCTGCTTGATCCTGCGATCTAGTATTTGAATAGGACGCTCCTCATATACTAGATCTTCAGTAATTTCAATAGGTTCAGATACAATGGTATAGTCCGGATCTGGAATATATTTCCTGAGCTGAGAGATATAAAACACGTTATGCACGTGCTCAAGTTCTACAGGCAGATCTAGACGATAAATGACGGGATTCAAATTTTTGATGATTTCATAAGGTCTAATGTACCTTGGACTCAATTTGCCCCGTACTCCGAACCTCTTGACACCTCTGGTTGGTGAAACTTTTAGAAAAACTTTATCGCCTACTTGAAATTCCAGAGGCCTTCTTCTTTTGTCTGCATAACTTTTTTATCGACTTTGGGCAACCCTGATATGTTCCCGAATCTTTCTTATTGTTTCAATGGTCTCTTGAATCATTTCAGGACCTATAATCAGTGCGTCGTCTAAATCACTCTAGCACAATGGGGCTCTACATTTTCTCAAGTATAAAGCCTCAAATGGGGCCATTTTGATGGTGGACTGCTAGCTGTTGTTATAAGAGAATTCCACCAAAGGTAAATCATCTTCCCACTTCCTTTGAAACTCCAATACACAAGCTTTCAGCATGTCCTCCAAAATTTGATTCACTCTTTCAGTTTGTCCATCTGTTTCTGGGTGATAGGAGCTACTGAAGTTTAGTTTAGTCCCAAAGGCCTTTTAAAGCACTTGCCAGAAACATGCTTGGAATCTTTGATCCCTATCTGAGACTATGTTTAAAGGAATCCCGTGCAGACGGACTATCTCCTTAACATACAATTAGGCTAGTCTTTCAACTCCCCAAGTATCCTTAATTGGCAGAAAATCGGCCGACTTCGTGAGGCGATCAACTATGACCCAGATAGCATTCTTTTTCGAAGCAGAAAGGGGTAAACCCATAACAAAGTCCATTGAGATCGAATCCCACTTCCAAGTAGGGATTTCTAAGGGTCGTAGTTCCCCCATAGGACGCCGATGTTTTGCTTTAACTTTCTAGCGAGTTAGACGCTTATCCACATATTCTGCAACGTCCTTTTTCATATTATTCCACTAGAAGTATTGCCTCAGATCTTTGTACATCTTGGTGCCTCCTGGATGCACTGAATAATGAGTATTGTGAGCCTCTTCCAGGATCTGCTTTCTTAATTCCCCATTTTTGGGTATACACAGGCGATTCTGGAACTGCAGGGTCCCATCCTCGTGTACTACAAATCCCGAAGACTTCCCTTTTTCTAAATTTTGCTTTATTCTTTGGAGTTCGGGATCACTTTCCTGGTTCAGTCGAATTTCTTCCACTAGGGAAGACTGTACGGTAAGTGCTGATAATTGAGCATTTGTTTACCCGTGGGACACTAATTGAATTCCAAAGTCCTCAAGTTCTCTCAAGAGGCTCAATTAAGTAATCACCACAATGTTTCAGCTATGTTGCGCCTTCCTACTCAGGGCATCCGCCACCGCATTTGCTTTACTAGGATGATATTGAATCTGTAAATCATAGTCTTTAAGCAACTCAAGCCAATGCCGTTGCCTCAAATTGAGCTCCTTCTGGGTGAAGATATACTTTAAACTTTGATGATCAGTATAGATCTTGCATGATATCCCATATAAATAATGCCTCCAAATTTTCAATGCAAAGACCACGACTGCTAACTCTAGGTCATGGGTAAGGCAGTTTTTCTCATACGGCTTGAGTTGTCGAGAGACATAAACTACTACTTTGTCTTCTTGTATCAGTACACACCCTAGACAGTTCTTCGAAGCGTCACTATGAACAGTATACTCCTTTTCTTCCATTGGTAACGTTAGGATTGGGGCGGTAGTTAGTCACTGCTTTAGCTCTTGGAAAGCTTTCTCACATCTTTCAGTCCACTCGAATTTGTTTGCTTTATTCAGTAGATTGGTCAGTGGTGAAGCTATTTTCAAAAAGTCCTTGACGAACCTTCGGTAGTAACCTGTTAAACCCAGAAAGCTTCTAATCTCAGTGACATTAGTGGGCCATGGCCATTCTGTGATTGCTTTCACCTTCTGGGGGTCAACTTTGATTCCATCTTTTATAACCACATGTCCCAAAAATACCACTTCCTCCAACCAAAATTTACATTTCTTTAATTTGCCATGGAGTTGATGCTCCTTCAAAGCTTGCAATACTATCCGTAAATGATCAGCATGTTCCCCCTTGTCCTTAGAATGGATAAGGATGTCATCTATGAACACCACTACGAACTTGTCTAAATAGGGTCTGAAAACCCTATTCATAAGGTCCATGAAAGCTGCAGGACTATTAGTGAGACCAAAAGGCATCACTGTGAACTCATCGTGACCATACTTAGTCCTAAACGCTATCTTAGGAATGTCGTTAGGTTTAATCCTAAGTTGATGGTACCTGACCTCAAATCAATCTTAGAGAACACTCCTGCTCCTTATAGTTGATCAAACAAGTCATCTATTCGTGGCAGAGGGTATTTGTTTTTTATGATAATCTTATTCAACTCCCTGTAATCAATACATAGCCTTAAGGTTCCATCCTTCTTCTTGACAAACAACACTGGGGCACCTCATGGTGACACACTTGGTCTAATAAAGCCCTTCTATAACAACTCATCTAGCTGAATCTTTAGTTCCTTAAACTCAGTTGGGGCCATATGATATGGGGCTTTAGAAATAGGTTGGGCTCCAGGAATTAATTCGATTCCAAAATCAATTTCCCTTTGCGGGGGTAGTCCTGGTAACTCCTCAGGGAAAACATCTTCAAATTCACAAACGACAGGTATATTCTCCGCTTCCTCTTCTTTTGTTTGGGTGTCAATAGCATAACACCAATATCCAATATACCCCTGACATAACAGCTTACTTGCTTTCATAGCAGAAATCAAAGAACAAGATTTTACCTCTCTCTGCCCATAAAAACACACTTTTCTCTCTTTTTCATCTTTCAAGATAACCTTAAGCTCTTCTCAGTCAATTTGGGCTCCATAAGTGTGCAACCAATTCATTCCCAAAATGATGTCAAAATCAGACAAATCAAATTGAATCAAATCCACAGGGAAGGTGGTTTCACCAATGGTGATAGGGACAAGTTTATAAGACAGGGGGCACTCAATCACAAAGTTGTTGGGCAACTTAATTCTATAATTAGTTTCCATCCTCCTGTTCTCAAGGCTCAATTGTATAGCAGATCGGGTAGATATAAATGAATGAGTGGCGCCCGAATCAAATAATACACAAAATGGCTTTGAATTTAAAAAGAGAGTTCCAGCGACTACCGTACCAGAGGTAGCAGCTTCCTTTTTATTCATTATAAATGCCCTTCCTGCAACTGCAGGCCTTGAAAGTGGGGGTCCCTGGCGGAGCGGAGCCAAGGGTTTTGCTGCGCCCTTGTCTACAGCTTTTAGTTGTCGGGGGCATGTAGCGATGAGGTGTTCAGGACTTCCACACCACATGGATTTGTTGGTGCCAACTTGGCATTCAAAAGTGGTGTGATTGGTTCTTCCGCACTTCCTCCAAGGCTCTGCAGAGCTTGCAGGATGGCTCTTGGGAGGAGCATGAGTGGGTTTCTTTTGATTCACACTCTCACTGGGAGCTCCCCGCTCGTTCCCTTTCCTCTTCTGATTGATCAGGTTCAAGGCCCTCAATTCCGTCTTCACACGCTTCACTTCAGCGGCTCGCTCGTACAGCTCTTGGTAAGTCAGAATTGGTTGCCCAGCTAACTGATTCTGAATGTAGAAGGCCAAACTCTCCTCAAACTTTCTCATCTTTAATCTTTCAGATGACACAAATTCAGGGACAAACATAGATAATTCTGTGAACTTACTAGCATACTGCATCACTAACATGCTATCGCTCATTTTCAACTCCATAAATTCTTTCTCCTTTTACCTTTGCACCATAACTGGGTAAAATTCAGCCCTCAACTCTGCTAAGAATTTACTCGAGGTGAATTCAGGCCCTACGAGCCTACCCTTAACAGTGTTCCACCAAATATCAGCTTCACCTGACAAATAATACGTCCCAATGTTTACTTTCTTTTCCTCTGGTATCTCAACTACTATGAAAATTTTCTCCATTCCCCTTACCCATTCCTCTAATACCACTGGATCATAATTCCCATCATATACTTTAGGGTTGCGCCGTGCTACTCTATCTGCCAATTTATCCTCTTTAGGAGGGGTTTTGGCAGGTACCTGGGGAATTCGCTTCATCAATTCAGCAACTAAGGTTGGCCAGTAACTCAGGTTTCCTAAGTTGCTAGCTAATTCAGAGGGCAACGGTGGCATGTCACCATGTTGTGGCTCCTGGCACGAGGCTTGATCACCTGATCCCTGGCCTTGCTCCAAATTATCCTCTACATGAACCTCCATGTTGTTTTGGACTGATTCAGACATTCTGATCATACATTAAATGAAACAATTCAAATACTGAAACCTCCAGATATATAAGATAAACATGCCCAATAAATATATAGAAGATTGCTCAAAGATTATTTCATAACTCAAAGCGTCATCATTTCATTTCGTAACGGCTTACTTACATACATAGCTGCTGATTTTTATACGTGAGTAACAAAAGCATATTACACCTAGCTGAGTAAGCAAGTCTAGCTCTGACTCCTACCCTAACACTAAACACTAAATAGCCCATAGACATTAGATCCGTCACATGACCAAAAAGAGGTACGGACCATGTCATCACGGTCAAAGAGGATTGGACTAACTATATACAATGTCAGATGCCACACAAAATATAACTATCCAATCCAACCATACTATATATACATACAGGGCTCAAAATGAAAACCACTACACCAACCCCTAAAACCACCTAACGATCCCTAGATGGATTGTAATCCGAGTTAGACTCATCATCAGGTTCTTCGCCTGAATCGAAGCTGCTAATAGATACCTCTGACTCGGCATCACCAATCTCCTGCTGGACCTGTTGCTCCTGCTCATCCTGTAACTCCATCATCAACTCATCAGCCTCTTGTTCCCATTGTTGCTCTACCCCCACCTTGTCAATGTCTTGATCCTCCTCGGGATCATCCTCCTTGGGATCATCCTCCTCTCCCTGGTGACCCTCATCCCTAGAATTAATCACCACTAAATCTGGGGTGTCGGGGAGGTCTATCACCACGTGAGCCTCCCCGTAAGCTCCCCAGGGCTATCGGGCATCAATGGAGTACCTAGTGCAGGCGGGAAGGGTGGCCCCTGTGTTGGTGCTGGCAGGGAGGGTGGCCCCTGTGCTGGTGCTGGGGCTACAGGTGGGAGAGGCGCCTGATGTAGTGGAAAAGCATGTTGTAACGTCTCCATGGTGATCCCTCTCTGATCAAACTCTTCCCTTAATAACAACTCCGTAGTGACAGTCGTCCAAGCCCCCTAGGCCTGAAACCTAGGCCCGTCCAAGTCTAGGTTCCCTGTTATCATAAAGTCATGATAATGATGCCTAAACTCCACCCACAGGCCAACCAGGGGTAAGGACTAAAGCAGTCTCTGTGCACAGACCATAATACTGCGAAATTCAGAGTAAAGGTCCTGTGCATGAACCTCTACACTAGGCTATAGCAGCGCAATGTGAGCAATCATAGATCCACCCGGCAACATATTAACGCCATAAGGGTCTATCTAACAAAGAAAACACATATATGAGAGGCATACATATCCATAAATAAGGAACATGCAAATGGAAGCAACTTGCATTCTAATATCGTTACTACACTCTTAATATCAGTCTAGCAGTATACGATAGCCCCCTCATGACAACCATTCTCACCCTATAGTTTCTAAATCTACCTTCCTCAAGAAAATCTCAACCTAACTCTGACACCAAATCTGTAACGCCCCCAAAAAAATACATGATTCATTACTTGCATTTACCTGCTTAAATTCACCAATGAGAAATAATAACCCAATGAACGGAGCATTACCGCCGTCCAAAAAGGACAAGGCTTCCCTTATACATGAAAACTTAGCCATAAAACCAAAGTTTATCCTAAAAAGGGCATTCACACCATCACAACCATTTAAACCATTTAGTTATATACAGAAACGGTTCTAACATCCCAATCATCTTAAGAATTACACCAAAATACATAATTCAGTTCAAATATACAGTTGCAACACCAAAATACATCACAATATGATATAATAGCATCTCAATACTCCTACACCGCCAGTCACATGGACAGCCCTGGCTCACTTATCACCTTTAGCCGTCCTGCCCGCCTGAAGGCGGTTCACTGAACACTTTCCTAAAACAGATATAAAAACATTTCAAACTGTGAGCCAAAGCTCAGTACATGCATTCCTGTAATATTAAAGATACACTGAAAATTTATTTGGGTCCGCTTTGCAATTCACTTTAATTTTGAAACAGGGAACGAGACGCATATAAAACTGAATTACTAATTATTATCTGTTAGTGCACCCCTTCGTAACTATTACGATCTCTGAATAGGTGTACACCTGTCAAGCCGATCGGGGGACCTGGCTTGAAACCGCCCGGGTAACTGGAGGGCAATGCCCTATAACTGATAACTAATGGGATCACTAAATATGTGATAAAGCACTGATTACATTGATTCATTGATGTACTTACCAAAACATTACGATTTCGATAAATACATGCTGATTTCTAAAGATACAGGCAATGAACGTACCTGGAAGTTTTAAATGCAAGTTCACGGAATAATAAGATGCAAAAAAGTGGAGAGAATGAAAGCTTAGGCCTTGATTCTGTTCAAAAGATCATTATAGGTACATGAGGTCAGAAACGAGCTTGTTCTTATAAATGATGCCTTTAACTAAAACTGGCTTATGAAGAATATTTACAAACTACTTAATAGATTAAGCTAACATGATGAAACTATATAAACCATAAAAATGTAATTTAAGGCACGGTAGCAAGTTCAGAGCAAAAGGGCTTATAAAGAGGGTACGGAAAGAATAATTCACAACTTATACTCCCGACCTCGAGATGAGACTTAAGACCCCAATATCAAAAGCTTAGGAAGTCCTCTAAAACTTTCATTCAGGACACAAAACATGATTCCTACGATAGGGTTTCTAAAATGGGACTAGAACACCAACATGTCAGTTTTGAGTCCATCCTGCATAGGTTCAGTAAAATGACCATAACGTTTTCCACAGACCTCGGATTAATGCGATTCAAGAGCCATTTTAAAGATAACACAATGACCTATCTACCCACAAAAATTCATAATTTTTAACTAGGCCAATCATTACCAGTTTTATCTCAAAATTTGTCTTATTTTTCTGGAAATTCCAGCTTCACTGCTTGGGTTTGTTCCCTCACTTATCACACAAATTCTCAACTTAAACCATTCCTTAAAAGCATGCAAACACACTTTGGTCCATCTCAACATCATACAAAAATACCACACTCAATTTCACTTCATATTCATATCCAATAAAGCTCATTTTCTAGTCACATATACACATACTTCAACTTTAATACTAGTTTGGTTCAAACCATGCATTCTTGGATAAAACCCTAACTTAAGGTCAACTTGAACTCACTCCCATCATTTCAAACCACCATAAACATCATAATAAACTTCAATAGATTAAAATATGATCAAAATCAAGGATAAAACAATCAATATCCAACACTTAAACATGAAGCTTGCATGATTAAGAAGTAACCCTAACCCTAGCATCATCAACTTCAACTCCACCATGATCCATCACCAAAATAATTCTTAATTCAATCAAAACAACATGATCCACCATTAAAACAATCAAAACAAGAAGAAAAACCAAAAATCCGAAGAACAAGATTGAAGCCACTTACTTTGAGCTTGAAACAAGTGGAGATGAAGATGATATTTGTGATTTTGAGGGTGGAAGATGATAGCCGGTGGAGGGAGGTGGTTGGAGGTTGCAACCCTGGCCAGAGGCTGGCCGAAAAGTGGCCGGAAATCACCACAAAAGGGCTAGGCTGTGCTATTCTGGTGAGGCTGTGGGGTAGAGAGAAGGAGGAGAGAAGAAGAGAGAGAAAATGTCTTGAATTTACTTGGTGCAAAACAAAAGCTTAAGCAAAATAAATACTTGGCTAAAAATTAACCCTCAAAATCTACTTTTTACTAAGTATAATTAAGGCCTAACTAAGGGTAATTAGCTAAACAAATAGGGTCAAGTCTTAGTAGACCGAAATTGGCCTTAAATGGGCTCGGGTTCAAACACTAGCCCAAACCGAGTGCGCTTGAAAAAAAAAAATTTTTTTTTCCAAAGCTCGAGGTTAAATGTTTGTGGTATCATGAAAAATAATTAAATCACTCAATTCATAAATATCAAGGTCTAATAATGATCTCCTGAATTTGATAAGAACAAAAACCCGAATTGCAAGGTGAGGGCCCATTTAAATTCTTCCAATTGAACTAACAAAAAGCGATGATTTAAATGCGATGAAATTAATCACATGCATTAATGAAATGAATAAACATGATTTAGGGTTAGACTATTACACTCTTCATCATTAGATGGTTGAGTTTCATACTCGAAAAATATAGTGATCATATACCAATGTTAGAATATCTTATAGATGATGAAACTAACATCAAGAAAATAGAACTTCTTGTGAAGCTTAGGCAAGCTAGACAAGAGAAGGTCTTCATCATCTCCATGACAACCAAGAAAGAAGAAATGATTTACTAGGATAAATCAAGAGGAAGCTCGCAATTGCCTCTATAAAATTATTTCGCTGAATACTCTCAATCTACAAGGAAACTCATTTTCATCTTAAATTTAGGATGTGAAAGCACTTTTTCCTTTGCAAATTAGAGGCCCTTAGGAATCATTATGAGTACTTTCGCTTGAGAAACGATAATCTTGGTAGGTGTGGGTTGTCGGCGCCAACTAAGCGCACCACAGCCATGTGAATGTTGGCTTATGGTAGAGCAGCAGATCATGTCGATAAATACTTGAAGATTGATGAAAGCACAACACTGGAATCCTTGAAAATTTTTTCTATTGGAGTCTTCAAGTGTTTAGGCAAGAGCATTCAAGAAAACTAACCCAAGATGATGTTGATCATCTATGGGAAGTGGCAAAAGCCCTCGATTTTTCTACCATATTTAGAAACATTCACTTTATACACTGGAAGTGGAAGAATTGTCCAGCAACTTGGAAACATTGATTGCTAAAGGAATTTATGAATGCCTTACTTTGATACTTAAAGTGATTGCTTCTATGAGTATTGGACATGGCATGCCTTGTTTAGATGTCCGAGAAGTCTCAATGACTTAAACTTCTTTGACCGTTCATCGGTTTTCCAAGAGTACAAGGGTCGGACTCCAAAATGTAAACATGCCGTCAATAGTCGCAAGTATAACATATGATACTTCTTATCCAATGGTATATATCCAAATTTGGTGACTATTGTGAGACTATCCCACTTTCTCAAAGACCAAACACAAAATTGTTCGCTAAACATCAATATGTTAGGAATGATGTGGAAAGAGCTTTTGGGGTTCTACAAGTTCGGTTCACCATCATTCGTGATAATGCCTCACATAAGGGAAAGATTGGCTTGAGTTTAATAATGAAGGCATGTCATATACTACACAACATTATCGTCGAGGACGAACATAATTCGTATGGCCTTGCTCATGACTATGGTAGGAATGTGCAAAACCGGCTAACTGAATTTTAGGTTCAACGAAAATCAATTAATCGGTTTTTCAATTCATGAAAATTTCGAACTGTAACTGAACGGAAAATTTCGGTTAAATCGAATTGTAGCCGAGCAGAAAAGGTCAGTTAACCGATTTTTTGGATTAGTTAACCAATTTTGTGATTCGATTATCGATTAACAGTTCATCAATAATATAAAAAGTGTACACTTTAACCTAAAATTTTCATTTTTAATGTTTAAATCTTTTTAAAAAGATTAAATTTCGGCTACCATTCATAAATAATAAAAAAGGTAAGCTTTCTAATCAAATTTTTTCATTTTTTATATTTAACTTTTTTTTACAAAAATTAATGTTGGTCCGATTAATTGAATTTTTGAACCGGTACTGTAACCGATCCAAAAACCAAATTTTTTCCAGTTTGATTAACCGAGCTAATTTTTTAGAAAATTTGTTCAGCTGACTGCTTTTCAATTTAGTTTTTCCGATTTTTGATCTTTTTTGCACTCCCCTAAGTATATGACATGGGAGGGTGGTCCCCAAAAACCTAATGTCTTACAGGATCATCATTCGTACTATGTTGCCTACCTTTATAAAACAGTACAAGTTCAGAACCACCAGCTACATGTACGTCTCCAATCAAACGTAGTTTAAGAAATATGGAAGCAACGAATTGTGAGACAAGAATTGTAATTTGTAAATATAATTATTATATATTTTTTGGTCTAACTTTTTGATTCTGATTTTTTTTTTTTCTAGTCGACTGTTTGTAGTGTAACTTTTTTCTTCCCAAGTCCAATGTTCATTTTGTACTAGTGTGCATCCCATATCTCCATGCAAAATATATATAAATATATATATATATATATCTATATCTAATACACGTTCATGCAAAAAAAAATTTACTAATTTTCTGAGACTTAAAAAGACTTTTACATTCTTTTGGAAAATAAAAAATAAATATTCTATTTTTCAAAACATAAAAAAATTGTTTACAAGTCATAAATATAAAATATAAACACAAAATAAAAATAAAAGTAATTAAATATATTTAATGATAGGCTGCACCACACACGGGTGATCCAAATTGAAATTTAGTAGATAAAAAAAGGGAAGGACTGAAAAGTAAAGAAATTGCAAATTTCAAAAAGCAGAAACTTTCGCTAAAGGTGGAAGTCCCAAAATATAAAATGAAAGGTGAAGTCCCAAATATGAAATGTGGCCTGAAAATAATCTTAAAGAACCCCAGCAGACGCCTCATTTAACGGAATCAAAAGCGACAATGTTATTACATGCTCCAGCGGTCCAGCCCCCTGCCATCATCAATGAGTTACAATAGTTACAGAAGAAACAGACAAACCCAGGGCTTGGTAAGAGTCCTACCAATTTTTGCCTCCAAGGGAAATTCTGTCGTATTTTTATTCAACTGATGGATTAGGATTACAGCTTAGAGATGAGAGACGACCGCACGCAAACACTATAGCAGTAAAGCAAACAATAAAAGCTGGGGGGACCCAACCCAACATTCACTCAGGAATCATAACGCAAAACTGAAAACATCTGACAGTTTCGAAAACCTTTCCATTAGTACGAGTAATTCAGCCCTCTGCACTGTCAACAAAACTTTGATGGACAAGTTATTTCTCAAATCACAGGTCTCTCATGATGGACAGAAAACAAAGCTCCCCTGAGGGCCTTCCCTCAAAAACTAGCAGTGTATCGAACTTCGTCACATTAGTAGGGCTCAACAGGTTTACGGAAGTTTGCTCCGGCATAAGCAGCTTCAGCACCGAGCTCTTCTTCAATACGCAAGAGCTGTATATATAATGCAATGCATATCAGAATGATGCACCGAATAATCACGTACTACACCTATGGTGGTGTCAACTTTGACTCAGATCTGTGTAACAAGTGCAATAAAACTAGTGGAATATTTGGGTTGGATCGAGTACAGGTGAGGTCATATCTGGGTTCATTGTGACGCTTGTCCAAAACATGTCAAAGAAAATTAATCAATTTTTAGGCAGGAACATTTCATGCTGGTTTGTTTTAGGCTCCACCAATATTAATTCATGTCAAAGCAGGTTGCCTCAGCCTAGGCTCGTGCATGGGTCGATTTCGTTGTCTAGTCAGCAAATCAGATAGGGTTGGTCAGCCCGAGTCCATTTAGCATGTATTACATCACAAGCAAGCAGTCCAAGAGAAAAGCTTCAACTGACCTGGTTGTATTTAGCAAGACGCTCAGACCTGCACGGAGCTCCAGTCTTGATTTGACCCTGAGTCAAGGCAAAATCAAAAGGCATTAGTCTCAGAAGCAGTCTAAAATCCTTCTTCAACTTCAAAATCTCTCCCAGGCAAAGATAGGGGAAAGTGGATTTACCGTAGCCAAACCCACAGAAAGGTCAGCAATGAAAATGTCCTCAGTCTCACCACTGCAAACAATGAATGACAAATAAGACCAACCATCCTAAAACCAGAATAACATCCTGAGAAGGAAAATCAACGATAGCCAGAGCTCAAAAATACAAACCTCCGGTGGCTGGCCATGACACCCCACCCAGCTTGCTTGGACATCCTCACAGCTTCAATACTCTCCGTCACAGATCCGATTTGATTAACCTGTTCGAAGATGCACAAATTGTTGAAAAGGAAGACAACAGAGCCTACCAGCTGAACCAAATATTGCGATCAGTAAGTCGGACGAGGACAGAGCCACTAACTATACCTTGAGAAGAAGCGCATTGCAGGACTTTTCATTGATAGCCTTTTGAACCCTCTGCAAAGATCATATGTACATCGGTAAGATGAGTTTTTTGAAACCTATATACTGAGAACTCAGATCACTGCCCTTCAGAAGTGAAGGTCCACAAGCCAGAAAATGTAATCATGCTGACCTTGGGGTTAGTGACCAAGAGATCATCTCCAACAATTTGCACTTTGTCTCCGATTTCTGCTGTCAGCTTGGCATAGTGCTCCCAGTCATCCTGGTCAAAAGGATCTTCAATTGACACGATAGGGTACTCAGCTACAAAGGATTTGTATAGATCTTTGAGGGCATCACCAGAAATCTTTTGTGAGCCATTATTGTTCTGCAACAAACAAAATGGCAAACTTCAGCAATAAGACAGGAAGAAGACACCCACGCACTTCGACTTAGACTTGACCGAACTTCTTACAATGGAGCTCTACACCCCAACCCCACCCCACCCCTCCCAAAAGAAAAAGCGGCAGTTTTTCTCTGTTTAGAGTGCATATTCCGCAAACTTGGACTCACGTACATCAAGATTATTCCAGTTGACACGTCAAAGATATGATTTGATATAGCATATCAGTTAGGATGAACAACCGCAAACAACTGAAGCATACCTCTTCCTTGAAGTTCAAGTCATAAGTTTTATCCTCCTTGTAGAACTCAGATGCAGCAACATCCATTCCGATAACCACCTAATAAGAATATATACAATTTTAATCATCTAGTTGTAGATAATTGAGAAGGCCTACCACAAATTATTACACTTACTTTGCCAGTGTATCCAGCTTTCTCAATGGCAGTCTTGAGCAACTCAAGACCCTCCTTGTTCTCCTGAAATGTCAAAAAGGTAAATAAGCAGTGTGAACTACATCACAAATGCTGGCATTTATGAAGATGAAGCTATCAGTCACCTGGATGTTAGGAGCAAAGCCACCCTCATCACCTACATTGGTTGCATCTTGACCATACTTCTTCTTGATAACACTCTGGAAATTAAGAGTATCAAAAGAAACTTAAGGATCAAATCACCAGAACAAACAATCTAGAATGCATAAATAAGAAGTAGAATTACAACTATGCACAAAAGATGGGATTAACACAAAGCCTTCCCATACTTGGTCAATGCAAAAGTGGGAGCAAAGTCCAATGGGTAAATCAAAGGGCCGCTAGCCACTATGTAGGACAGGAAGGTTCCTGTTCGTGATAAGCCTCATGGACTAGTAATGCCACCCAAATAGGTGTTAAAGAAAACTGACAGTAAGGCGATTTAAGCAAGATAAACTTTCAACGTTCCAATCATCATAAAATATAGCTAAACCAAGCATAATCAGCTCAAATGCAATTTTTATTCACCAACTAAAAGTTCCAAAACAAAACCAGCTTATAATCATCACAGAGTCTGCAACAAACTATCAAACTGCTCACATGTCCAGGAGGGAAATTGAGAGACATAATAACCTTCAAATGGTGATAGACTTCACTGCCCATCTTCATTGCCTCACTGAATGAGGAAGCTCCGACAGGGAGAATCATGAATTCCTGCATGGCAAGCTTGTTTCCTGCATGAGAGCCACCATTTATAACATTGAAAGCTGGTACTGGCAGCACCAACTTCTTGTTGCCAGCAATCTCTGCAATGTGCTGATCAAATGAAAGCATAAGTCAGAAACACACATAACATAAGGTGGGGACAGAAGCCTTTGCAAAATTAAAGATTGCATACCTTGTACAAGGGAATTTTCTTAACCTGGGCCCCAGCTTTACAGACAGCAAGGGAAACGGCCAGGATAGCATTTGCTCCCAACTGTAGAAAGGGAAATAATTAAAAGAAGATGAAACAAAAGCTAATGGCTCCATGGGTAGTTTCATCCAGATAAACAGCACATATCAGCAAATGTTACAATTATACACATAACACAATCGAATGGCTATACCTTTTGCTTGCACCAACCCCACTCGTTTTGGGTTCCATCAAGCTGTTGAACCATGAAGTTGTCAATGGCAGTCTGTTGAGTTGGATCCTGTTCAATATTATTTGAGCTTTTTAACTATTAGTTGCAAACATAGCATAAAAGGATCCCCAAAGCAAATCTAATTACACACACAGCTATTTTGGGTAAAAACATCATTGTAAGAAATCTCATAGAATTTGGGGATAAATATGATAAAACCTTCATAATGAAATTGAATATATGTAAAAGGGAGTTTCACTTGAAAGTTCACCATTCCAAAACGTAATCAAGTAGCTTTTCTAGGAACAGCAGAAAGTTAAAATAAGATTTCCCTTGGCTACCAACCTAAAACCGACTCGAAGTTAAGTGGGCTTGGGTACAAATTGTCAACCCGTTCAATTAAATGGGTTAATACATTCAGCCCGTTTAATTAAATGAATTAGGTTCGAGTCAACATTCTCAACACAAAAAATACATATTTAGCTTGTTTAGTTAAATAAGTAATGCTATGTATTTAAATATTAGTTGAGAATCTTAAAGGGGTAAATGGGTAATTAAATGAATGAACTCAACTTGTTTATCTTAAACAGGTTAAGGGGGTGTTTGGTTGTTGGGTGTTTGGATAGTTTTTCGATCAAAATTGGTTGTTTGAGAGCATTTTGGCTTGTTGCTTAGTCAAAAAAGTATTTCATCTGTTTAGTTAATAGCTGTTTGGAATTATTTTTTGATCCCAAGAAGCCACTTCACAAAAAGCCAAACCAAGTAACTTTTTTCAAATAACTATTTGGATTTTGGTTTCCAAATGACCAAAATGCCCAAAGCTTCACCTAAATTACACCAATTGCCATTTTCAACAAAATGATGAAATCATTTTTGTCAATTAATTTCACATAATAAATATTTTAAATATCATGTAAATTTCACATTAAAAAAAAGACAAATAATAAACCAATTCTATGTCCAAATAAAAAGCTAATAATGTTATGGGTAGTAGATATTGTATAAATTCTACTTCATGATATTAAAAATAAGATTAGATAAACAAAAGAACAACTAACAAAATAGAACTTTATGAATAAATGTTATGTTCATATTACTTAAATTTAAATCCATAAGTATTGAGAAGAAAATTGAATGCTAAAGAATAAAAATCATATGTACATAAATAATAAAATAGAGTTAAGGGCAGCAAAGTAATTTAACATCCAATTTTATCAAACACTTTTAACAAATGGCTAATGCAATAATCTAATAGAAACATCTGATACAAACAACTAATAATAAACAGCTAATACCAAATAGGTAATAATTGTTTGCTAAACAAGGCCTAAATGGATCAATCTGTTTAAAAATTAAATAGATACAAGTTAAGATTTTCCAACCCATTTAATAAACGGGTTATGTTCTGATTAAGGGATTCTCAACCCATTTAAGTTCAGCACGAACATGAACTCAACTAGACTAGACCTATTTTCCGGCTCTAGTTGGCAACTCATTTTCTTTAACTGGAAAGTGAAAAATGTCAGAACAGCAAAGGCCTTCCTTCTAGACTCTCATATCTTACTCTACTTGGCTTAGTGTCTACAGAAACCTATTAAAACAAAACATCCAACGCTTAACTATTCCAAGGCGAGAAATTTCTTTCTTCCCCCTATCACAAGGGTGGAAATTCTTAAGGGTTAGAAATTAATTCCAACCATATCCCAAAGTTTGTCATTAGCATTGTTGTATTAAATACTTCTTTGTGCAACACTTTTTTAATCAGTTAATATCCATAAATAATCATTAACACAGAACTTCTAATTTACTGGGCTCCTCCGTTAGTCTGGATTTTAAGCAATAATAAATCTAAAAAATTATTACCACTTTTTTACCTAAGCATCGATGGTATAAACACACAATCTCAAAGCGATAAAGAACCACAGATCCAAATGTATCACATCAGTTTTAAGACTAGGAGTAGTTATCTGCTTTTTAAACCGAAAAAGGGACTTTATTCTCCTCCAGATTCATTTTAGTATGCTCTTCTTGATGGTCCTAATTCCTAAATAAACCCAACTAAGGTTAAATTTTCCTCCATTTCCCTTGTACTACAAATGCAACAGAGACACCATACAACACTTGATTATGTTCCCTTACCCTCACCTGCTACACTTCTAAACAAGGCTTATAACCACTAAAGCTAAAAAATAACGCAAGAAAACCTCATTAACTGAAATGATCAAATAGTTACCATACCTTGCCAATCAATGCAGGGCCAATAATCTCGTTCACATTCTTAACAGCCTATGCATGTAAACGAATATAATGAGTAAACAACCTCTGGATTCATATCACTTAGATTGAAACTAACACCACAGACAGCGAACTTCAAACTAACCTTAAGAACACCTTTTCCCATGTAGTCTGAACCTCCATCTCTGAGCTCAAGTGCTTCATAAACACCTGATATTTAAGAGGTGCAGAAAACCATCATGAGTTTCAGCGAATACCTAAATTACCAGTCCACTAATAGGAATGATGCTAGTACAACCAAATAATTATGGCAAGTAACAATAAAAGGAGTCAATTCGGTTAACTCCCATAATACTCACCAGTGGAAGCACCACTGGGAACAGCAGCTCTAGCGAATGTTCCATCGTCTAGATGAACATCAGCCTGTAAACAACCAAATCATCAGATGAAACACCATTTGGAAAACGGAGACAAAAAACACATACCGAAATCACAGTCAACAATCAAAACTTCAATATATGTAATCAGTAAAAATAACTGACCGGAAAAATATGATGACTACAGATTCAGTAGTAAAATAAAATCGAATAAAAGTTAAGGATCACTTGTTTAAAAGATGACGATCGAAAAACAAATAATCTGAGTTCAACCGCAACGAGGACACCGTCACCCTTCATTTATAAGGCACAGTGCAAATCCTCCAAAATCAGCTTTAAGTAAAGGAAATCGGCAAAATGCAGAGGCAATCGTACAAATTTAATAAAAAGAAATCGAAAACCCTTCGAAATTTTGGAACCTCACATCCCTTAACAAATCGACGTTCGATGAAATCGAGGTGGAGGGGAAGGGAGGGGACACACACACACACACACACACACAGAGAGAGAGAGAGAGAGAGAGAGAGACCTCAACGGTTGGGTTGCCACGACTGTCGAAGATCTGCCTGGCCTTAACGCACTTGATGGTAACCATGGCGGAGATGGAGATAGTCTCAGATCTGTGAAAGAGACGCAGTAAAAGAGAGGCAGTTCAGAGTTGATAGAAAGATGCAGAATGGCATGCGAGGAGAGTTCTAGAATATTTATAAGCGAAAGTCAATGCGGAACCTAGGTGCTTTGGTTGATCGTGACCGTCGGTTTTGGGACATCGGATTTGTTTTACTTTCCCTCAAAAATACTAATGGGCCATCATTTTCGACTGCAGCCACCCGGGAATTCAGAAAGAAAATCTTTTTTTTGTTTTGATTTTTTTTTTTAAAAGTAGAATACATCCATGCGGTGTTTCGAGATTATCTTTTCAATAATCACATGGTACTTTTAATGTATCATTAAATAATAATTCAACCTATGAAACACGTAAATTAAAATGTATTATAATTATAGTTAAAAGGAGGATCAAAGATCTCAAAGAAAAGTATTAAACACAATAATTTAAAGTATTTTAGAATAAATGAAGTGTATTAAACAAAAGTTAATCAACACAACTAAAGACGATGGTAGATTAGTAAATGTATCAATCAGAACCCTTACTTTTGATGTTCATGTTCTCATTCATAGGAACAATAAAATTAGTGTTTCATCTTTGTCAATAATTTGGACAGAATAAAACAAAAGTAAATGCATCTAATAATATAGTTAAAAAAATGCAATCAAATTTTTGGTTCTATATAGGGTAGAAAAATTTGTCATCAATTCTAACTTGCCAATCACACTTGGTAATATAGTAAGTAGATAGGGGAAAAGGCAAGGGAAAATCTTGTTCATATGTACTCTTGATCTATTAATGCATCCTCCAAGCAAACTATTTGTACTAGAATGAATCTCGTACTTTGCACAGGTTTTTATTAATGTCTAAATAATGATAATGAAATAAAAATAAATCACAAAGTATTTTCAATATTATTGGTTCATGATTTAAATATCATATTCTGCATAAATTCTAAGAAAATAGTAATATAAAAATGAACATATAATCTATATATAGTTGTTTTAAATTGAAGAATGAATTTATGACTTTCATTTTGGTCATGTACCTCATTTACATGTATTACCTAAAAAATATGCAAGAATAATTTATGAAAATATAATAAATAGTAAAAAAGTTTACTGATCAAAATTTTGAATTATCCTTGCACTCACTTTTATTTTTCTAATAAATATTATTTTTTCATTTATCTAAACTTTACTCTTTATTGGGATAATTGTAAAATAATTCAGCACAAGCATTTTGTTCTCGAGAGCTATTTGAATTTCTTAGTTATCAACAGTCAATGATATTTTTAAACAGTAATTGTATTGTCTTACAATAGACATTTTAATCACATGGAGTTGATTAATGTTAAAGTGAGTTTACTGATTTACAGACAATTTTTAAAGAGTACATTAAATTATTATTAATTTTTTGTTTTATTGTTTGTCAACTAATGTTTATAATTGCAAAATAATTGTGTAAAAGATTAATACTTTTATTATTTTATTTTGTTATATATATACTTAACCCATTCAGGGGCGAAACTAAACTTTTGTGTTGAGGGGGACCAAATCAAGTAGCGTTTCCATTTATTGTAAAAGTAATCCAGAATAATATATGTTTATATTTGTTAAAAAATCAACAATAATCACAAAAGATATGAAAAAAAGAAAAAGCGGGCCAAATTGAAAGAAGAATATATGCCCATAGGCAGGAGCTCACAAACCAATGCTCAAATGAAAGGAAAACCAATAGGGGGCCAACTTAAAGAAGGAAAGGATCTACAAAAACAAAAATTGCCACTTGGGGGATTCAAACAGAGGACACAAGGCGGGAGGTGTTAGTTGCCCACAAAATACAGAGGTCACTAACTAACACAACACTAGATACTCATGACTTATTATTGTAGCAGATATATTTAAGAGTTTCTCTGGGCTTAAGAGGGGCTACGTCCCCCCCAGGTGGCCCTGTGATAGCTTCGCCTTCTATATCCATTTATTACTTCTGAAACTCTATAAGTAAAGAATTATATTAATCTACAGTTGTTACTATTTACAAAATAAATTTAATTATAATATTACTTTTGACTTGTCAAAATACACAAGTAAAATAGTACATGAAACCTTTATTACAATAATAGTACGTTGATTATTTTAT
This sequence comes from Carnegiea gigantea, assembly GCA_029747015.1. Lineage (NCBI taxonomy): Eukaryota > Viridiplantae > Streptophyta > Magnoliopsida > Caryophyllales > Cactaceae > Carnegiea > Carnegiea gigantea. The sequence goes on from JAKOGI010001229.1 coordinate 269,033, forward strand.
GTTTTTTTATAGTAAAGTCATTTTTGACCTCTCAAAACTATTTACTGTAAACTAGCTCTAATTCTAAAGCTATTTTTGACTTTTAAATTTTAGGATAAAAAGACCATGTTAAATTCCTGTTATTATAACATTTGAGATTAAAGAAAAAATAGAAGAAAAAAATAAGGTAACTAATAATAATGTGATACTTATCAAGCTACCATCAACTCATTCATACAATTCACTTATTATATTATATATATGATGATATGATATATGATGTATGATTACTCTACAAAAATGCATGGATATACTAAAACACACTGTACTAGCTATAAACAATAGATTAACATTCATCAAACTTTGGAGGCTCTACAACAGTATGCGTATTGTCCCTATCCAAACTTAATTCCTTTTTGCAAGAACATCATTTTAACACCTCCCTAGTCCCTAGTTAGCCACTCCATCTATAACGCCCCAAACGTACATATGTCGCTGATTTTGTTCTCTTTATTAGATTCACCAATTTGAGGTATTATTCCAAATGATCAGAGCGTTACTGTCATCCAAAAAGGGCAAGGCTATGCTTGTAAATAATAAATTTAGCAAAACTAATCAATGTTTACCATCGAAAGGCATTTAACAATCACAACCCATCAACTATATATAAACAGATCTAACGTCAAATCATTTAACTATTCCAAGGTTTACATAAAATATAATAACTCTTGCAGAATATATAGTTTTAACAACAAAATGTTTCATAATATTGTGCTCAAAACATCTCAGCACTAACACACCACAATTTCTTTTGTTTGACTTTCTTGGTCACTTATTAGCTTCAATTGTCCTGTCCGCCTAAGGGCGGTTCACTGAACATTTTTCTAAAACAAAACACGAAAATATTTCAAACTGTGAGCCGAAACTCAGTACATGCACCCCTGTATTGTTAAATGATCATTGAAAAGTAGGGCTGTCAAATAGGTCAGGTCGGGTCGGGTTCGTGTTCGGGTTGAAATTAAACGGGTTGGAGACCCCCCGACCTGAACCTGACCTGTTTAATAAACGGGTTGAACAATTCAACCTGAAACCGTTTAATTATTAAACGGGTCAGCCTGATTCTGACCCAATTACCCGTTTAAGTTAAGTGTGTCGGAATCAGATATCCGTTTACCTGTTTACCTGTTTATCCGTTTACCCGTTTAACCCAATTACCCGTTTAAGCACAACTTCATGGGCATGTTTGAGTCATTTGACACTTGACAGCCACAGACAGCAATGAATCACATCAAACACCCAAATCAAGTACAATGACTAAATTAATACCCAAAGACATAAATAAAACTCCCAAAACTTATTACATGACCAAATTCATAAATTCAAACTTCAAAGACATGAAGAATAGATTCTAGTTAACCAAAGCTGAGTTTTGTCCAAATCCACTGCCAGTTGCACTCTTTGATTGATCTTCACCATTTTCTTTGTCATCTAAGTTCATTTTCATGACATCTCCACAAAGCTCCTCCAAATTGACTTGAGGTGACATGAGTGCTAATTTAAATAAAACACACAAAGCATAGAAAATTATATTAGGAAAATTATGTTAAAATCATATGAAACCAAAAAATGAGGGAAAAGAGAAATCAAACCATCACCTTGGCCAAATAACCAATCTCTAAGACAAATAACGGCTTCCACTATATCTGGCTTCAGAGAGTTGCGAAAAGCATCAAGCACTCTACCACCAACACTAAACGCAGACTCGGATGCAACAGTAGACAATGGGATGGTCAGAATATCACGGGCCATTTTTGAAAGTAAAGGATATCGATCTTGATTCATTTTCCAATACCCAAGAACATCAAAAGCTTCAACACGGGGTAGCTTATTTTCTTCCAAATACATCTCCAACTCAGACTTGGAAACCAACTCAAACTTATTACTTGAATATTCATCAAAGTCCTAAGCATTAAAATAAAACCATTTAGGTAAAATTAAAGCAAACAAGCAACTAAAGCAGTTGTTAACATAAATAAAAAGTAACTGCATGAACAACTAATATTGAAAGAAATCATATTCACACCTCCATGAATGAATCTGATTGCGATTCCACATTTGAAGTGGCTTGAGCATTGCTAGAAGTTGGATTAGAAGATGTAAACGACCCCTTAGAGCTCTTGGCATACTCACCATACAATGCAAACAACCTATCTTTCAACAAACTCAACTCAATATCATAGCTATCACTGTAAACCTTCTTATATGCCCACTTTGTAAATTGATACTTATAACGAGGATCTAAAATTGTAGCAATAGCCATGATAGTGCTAAACTCAGACCAATACTTCTCAAACTTACCAAACATCTTTGTAGCCATGTTTTTCATGAAAGCATCACTGCTTTCCATCTCTTCTTTCAACACCGATTTTACCCTCACCACATTGGGAAAGTAGAGATTAGAAGTAGGATACTTAGACCCCGAGAAAGCGCAAGTGACTTCATAGAAAACTTTCAAAAACCCACAAATTGTTTTAAGTTTGGCCCATTCATCCATTCTTGGACAATGAGTGAAATTACTATCAACAACCTCCAAATGACTAAAAACTCTTTTGTAATAAAGGGCACTTTCAAGCATGAGATAAGTAGAATTCCATCTTGTTGGGACATCTTGACATAACCCTTTATTATAAACAATATCACAAAACTTACAAGACTCAAGGAACCTTTGTTTTCTTGTTTGAGAGCCTTTACAATACTTAACACACTCCCTAACCTTAGACACAGCCTCATCTACATCCTTTAAACCCTCCTTCACAATCAAGTTGAGAATGTGAGCACAACAACGAACATGAAAGTAAGCACCATCACACAAAAGTTTCAATTGAACTTTCATCATATCAACACACACATCATTCGAAGAAGCATAATCCAATGTCAAGCTCATCACTTTCTTGTCAAGACCCCAATCTTTCATCAACAATAACAACTTTTCAGCAAGGGAGACACCATTATGAGGTGGAGGCATAAAAGAGAAGTTCAAAATTCTCTTATGGAGAACCCAATTAGCATCAATATAATGGGCAGTCAAAGAGATGAAACCATCTGTATTTAAAGATGTCCAACAATCAGAAGTAAAGGCAACTCTGCCGGGGAAAGACTCCAAGAACCATTTAAGTTTTTCTTTTTCACTAGCAAACAACTCAATGACATCACTTTTGGTCGTGTTCCTTGACACAAATTTGACATCAGGATTCAAATATGCCAACATATCCCTCACCCCATCATATTCAACAAATTAGAATGGCAATTCATGCTTAACAACACAAGAAGCTAACAAGTGACGAAACTCATTAGGGTCAAATCGAAGATGCCTACTTCCCAACGAACCAGAACGACTCTCTAAGAGGAGTTGACCTATATCTCTAACATTCCTTCTTTTACAATTGCCCAAGTGCCTTTTTAAATTGCCAGTTCCATATCTGCTATCTCCAGGATAAGTTTGACCACATTTTTTGCATTTACAAAACAAGTTACCCTCTTTATCAGGAGGAAGGAACTCATAATGTTCCCACACACTAGAAGTCAATTTCCTTTGGCGTTTTGGAGGCTTACCAACACCACCAGCAGTAACTTGAGGCTTGTATGTCCCTACTCGAATTGTGGTAGGCCTATTTGCTTCCTCACTATTAACTTCAGCCACATCCTCACCATTTGAATCAACATCAATAGGCACTGAATCTTCATTATTTGATGCCATTTCTATTCACATTTTTTTAAAAAAAATCGCAATTAGCATGCACTCATCCAGATTTCAAAATCACATATGACCTTGAAAAAGAGAAGCAGTAGAACATAGCAATTTAGACCACTTTCCAATACATTAACAGTAATCAGAAATTCAGAACAAACTGGCATCAGTATTGATTAAAGTCCTAAACAGTTGCTACCAATTAAGATTACAAACTAGTTCATAAAACATATAACACCCAAATCTATACAGTTACAGCTTATACATTGGTGCATGATAAACAAATTCACCATGACACAATCAAGTCAATGCACAAGTTAAGAAAATCAGAGTAAAAGAAGATAATGAGAAACTCATGAGCAACCCAGAACTCAGTTGAATCTAGAATCTGTTGCCAATATTCGAATCAGCTCCAAAAAGTGAGCATCCCCAAATCTAATCCCACTTTTCATATCCCCACTTGGAAGCAACAAAAAGCACAAAAATACCAAACAGAATCATCAAATAATGGAGAAACAATCTACAAATCAGAGACATAGAAACATATTAGCCAAATACAATTGCTTCAACCACCTCTGTTCAGAGCAAATCTGTGAATTGGGTATCGGGTATAAGGTAAAGAGAGAGAGATAGAACGTAAGAGAAAGACAGAGAGAACGCAAGACATATTCAGATCTGCACAATTTCGACATATTCACAAATCGCAAACACACAAATCATTCAAAAAATCAAACACAATTTCAGACATTCCCACAACAAATAAAAGCTTCAGATCTGAACAATTTCGACAAAGAAAGTGAGAGAGAGACTTACCGTTTAAGAGGCCAGAGAGTTTGACCGGACCAAGAGGCAGAGAAGTCGAGAGACAGCAGACAGGCCACAACAATCGCGAGTTGACTGAGAGGCCGGAGAGACAGATAGGAGGAGAGAGGGCTCAAGGTGTCCGGCGAGTCTGAGAGGGCAGCAGGCCAGCAGACAGAGAGGTGAGACCGTGAGAACAGCAAGAGCTTTGAGAGTGGAGAGAGAGTGAGAGGTCGAGAGTCGAGTAGTAGAGTGTGAGTGTGTGACGGTGTGAGAGATTGAGAGAGCTGAGAGGCGAGACTGCGAGAGCTTTCAGGATGCTAGGGTTGGCCGGTTGGGTCACTGCCTTAAGTTAAGGCCCTTAACTTTAAAAATCAAAAATAAAAAATTTTAAAATTTCAGTCCACCCCCACGGATCCCATCCGCCCTTCACAATAAACGGGTTAAGCAGGTTAAACGAATTAAACGGGTTATAATTAAACGGGTTAAACAGGTTGACCTATTAACCCGTTTAATTAAACGGGTTAAATAGGTTTTTTTTCGTGTCGAAAATCTCAACCTGAACCTAACCCGTTTAATTAAACGGGTTAGTCGTGTCAACCCGTTTAATTAAACGGGTTGAAAATTTGTACCCAAACCCGCCTAATTTCGGGTTCGGTTTAGGTCGGTAATCGTGTCGGGTCAACTTTTGACAGCCTTATTGAAAAGCTGATTGGGTCCTCATTGCAATTCATTTTAATTTAAAACAGGGAATGGGATGATCATAAAACTGCATTACTAATTATTATTTGATAGTGAACCCGTAATAACTATTACGATATGTGGATAGGTGCACACTTGACAAGTCGATCGGGTGACCTGACCTGAAGCCGCACGGGTAACTGAAGGACAATGCCCTGTACTGATAACTGATGGGGTCACTTATTATGTGATAAATCATGATTTAAACTGATTCATTGATGTACTTACCAAAGCATTATAATTTTGATAAATACATGTTGATTTCTGAAGATACAGGCAATGAATGTACCTGATACTTTTAATGAAATTCACTGAAATGGGATTATGCAGAGAAGGGATGGACATGATAGATTAGGCCCTGATTCTATACAAAAATATCATTGTAGGGACATACGGTTAGCAAATATATTTGTTTCATAGCTAATAATTTAGTACAAGAAAAGTAAAAGCATAACAGTCGTTTAGAAAGAATGACTCGTCACTTAGCCTTTCGATCTCTGATTGAGACCCAAAACCCCAATATTGAAAGCTTACAAAGTCCTGAAAAACTTTCATTTAGAATACAAAACACTTGTCCCACCATAGGATTTCCCAAATGAGGCTAGAACACAAGTATGTCAGTGTTGATCTAACCTACACAGTTCTGGTAAAACAGCCATAACTTTTTCCACATACCTCGAATTAAGGCGATTCAAAAGGAATTTGAAAGCTAACACATCGAAATATCTACCCATCAAAAATCATAATTTTTCAATGAGCTGATAATTACCAGTTTAATCACAAAACTTGCCCTATTTTTTGAAATTTTTTAGCCTTCACTGTCAAGGTTTTCTCCTTTCTTTTCACACAATTCCCCATCCAAAAACACACCTTAAAGTCATGTAACATGGCTTTGGTCCTTCCCATCATTATACAAAATCATCACACTTAATTTCACTTCAAAATCATGTACATGACAGATTATTTGTCAATCAAATATATACTAATAACATGCTTGCTATCAAAGGAAGGTTAAACCCTTGTATAATTAATAAAACCCTAACTTTTGGCCAACTTCCACTTCATCCAAGATCACCAAGAGCATCCTCATAACATTATTAGGGATTAAAACCACTAAATCAAATACAAGAATCCAAGAAAAACAAACTTTCCACTTAAAGCTTGCATGATTATGAATAACCCTAACCCTAACATGCTCCAAACTCAACTCCAAACATGATCAACATCAAAATAGCTCTAGTTTCTTATCAAAACATCATGATCAAATAATCAAAATAACAAAACAAGAATCAAAATAAAAAATCCAAAGAAAACAAGCTTAGAGTTACTCACTTTGATCTTGAAGAAAGTACAGATGGAGGTGATGTTTGGTGGTTTTGTGGATTGGGGTTGGTGGCTAGGGGTACTAGGGCGTTGGGGGGTGGTCGAAGGCAGCCTAGCTGGCCGAAAAATACCACAAAATAGCAGCCACAGCAGGGAGGGGAAGGCTGGCCAGCTGGAGAGAGAGAGAAGAGAGAAGTGGGTGTGTGTGTGTGTTTTGCTTGGTTAGAATGAATCAACATCATTTGACTAGTATTTACTCTCTCCTAAAGTGGCTTTTTGACTAACCATGGCTAAGTTTAAACCATAGTAATTGACTTAGTTAGTAATGCAAACTTGTTGGGCTATAATTAGCTTGTACGGCTTGGACCCAGGAAGAGAAGTAAACCGCATGCGATTGAATTTTCGTAGCTTAAAATTAAATTTTATAATAATAATAACAATACTACTACTACTACTACTACTACTACTACTACTACTACTACTAATAATAATAATAATAAATAATAATAATAAAATACTAATAATAATGTCCTAAACCGTAATCATCGAGGCCTACTATCGATTTCCCTGAAATTTTACGATAACAAGAACCCGAATTGTAAAGCGAGGATCCAAATGATATATATATATATATATATTATATATATATATATATATATAGATATATATATATATATATATATATATATATATATTATTTTCACCGAAATGATTGGATGCGATAAATAAATATGAGAAAATCTTTAATATGAAATAATTAAATAAATAAACATTATTTAGGGTGGGGCTATTACAGCATTCTCCCCTTAAAGAGTTTCGTCCTCGAAACTTAGGAACTTTACCATGTCATGCAAGATTACCTCAAATAGATATGGGTACTTGGCTTTCATTTCCTCTTCAGTCTCCCAAGTAGCTTCTTGGGAGGCATAATTTGACCATAACACTATGACTAGAGGTATCTGCTTGTTGCACAACTACTTAATTCTACGATCTAGTATTTAGATTGGTCGCTCTTCATGTACTAAATCCGCAGTGATTTCAATAGGTTCAGATGCAATGGTCTGATTTGGATCTGGGATATACTTTCTAAGGTGAGAGATGTGAAACATGTTATATATGTGTTCAAGTTCTACTGACAGATCCAGGCAATAAGCTACAGGATTCAACTTTTCAATGATTTTATATGGTCCAATATATCATGGACTCAGTTTTCCTCGTACTCCGAACCTCTTGATTCCCTTAGTTAGCGAAACTTTCAGAAAAACTTTGTTGCCTACTTGAAACTCCAGAGGCCTCCTTCTCTTGTCCGCATACCTCTTTTGCTGACTCTGGGCAACCTTAATATGCTCTCGAATCCTTCTTATTGTTTCCACGGTTTTCTAGATCATTTCAGGGCCTATAATCAATGCCTCATCCAAGTCACTCCAACACAATGGAGTTCCATACTTTCTCCCATATAAAGCCTCAAACGGGGCCATTCTGATGATGGACTGGTAGCTATTGTTATAAGAAAACTCCACCAACAGTAAATCGCCTTCCCACTTCCCTTGGAACTCTAACACACAAGCTCTTAACATGTCCTCTAGAATTTGATTCACTCTTTCAGTCTGCCCATCTGTCTCAGGATGGTAAGAGTTACTAAAGTTTAATTTGGTCCTAAAGGCTTTTTGAAGTGCTTGCCAAAAACAGGCTTGGAATCTTTGATCCCTATCTGATACTATGTCCAACGGGATCTCGTGCAGGTGGACTATCTCCTTAACATACAATTGAGCTAGTTTCTCAACTCCCCAGGTATCACTAATTGGCAGAAAATAGGCCGACTTGGTAAGTCGATCAACTATAACCCAGATGGCATTCTTTCTCGAGGCAGAAAGGGGTAAACCCATAACGAAGTCCATGCAGATCGAATCCCACTTCCAAGTGAAAATTTCTAAGGGTTGCAGTTTACCTACAGGACGCTGATGCTCTACTTTAACTTTCTAGCAGGTTAGACACTTGCCTACATAATCTGCAACCTCTTTCTTCATATTATTTCACCAGAAATATTGCCTTAAGTATCTGTACATCTTGGTGTCTCCTGGATGCACCGAGTAGCGAGTATTATGAGCCTCCTCTAAGATCTGTTTCCTTAATTCCTCATTTCTGGGTAACATAAATGATTCTGGAATCGCAGGGTCCCATCTTCATGTACTACAAACCCAGGAGACTTTCCTTTCTTTAAATTTTGCTTTATTTTTTAGAGTTCAGGATCACTTTTTTGGTTCGCCTGAATCTCCTCCACTATGGAAGGTTATAAGGTAAATGCTGATAATTGCACATTTGCTTGCCTATGGGATACCAATTGAATTCCTAAGTCCTCAAGCTCTCTTAAGAGACTCAATTGAGTAATCACCACAGTGCTTGGGCTATGTTGCGCCTTCTTACTCAAGGCATCTGCTACAACATTTGCTTTTCCAAGATGATATTGAATTTGCAAATCATAGTCTTTCAGCAACTCAAGCTAACGTCGTTGTCTCAAATTGAGCTCCTTCTAGGTGAAGATATACTTTAGACTTTGAGGGTCAGTATAGATCTTGCATGGTACCCTATCTAAGTAATGTCTCCAAATTTTTAATGCAAAAACCATGGCTACTAACTCCAGGTCATGGGTAGGGTAATTTTTCTCATGAGGCTTGAGTTGTCGAGAGGCATAAGCTACTACCTTGTCTTCCTGCATCAGTACACACCCCAAACCGTTCTTTGAAGTATTACTATAGATGGTATACTCCTTACCTTATACTGGTAACATTAGGATTGGGGCGGTAGTTAATCGCTGCCTTAACTCCTGAAAGGCTCTTTCACACTTCTCTATCCACTCAAATTTATTCGTTTTCTTCAGTAGATTGGTCAGGGGTGAAGCTATTTTTAAAAAGTCCTTGATGAACCTTCGATAATAACCCGCTAGACCCAGAAAGCTTCTAATCTCAATGACATTAGTAGGCCTTGACCATTCTGCGATTGCCTTCACCTTCTAGGGGTTAACTTTGATTCCTTCTTTTGTAACCACATGACCTAGGAACGCCACTTCTCCTAACCAAAATTCATACTTCTTTAATTTTCCATAAAGTGGATGCTCCCTCAGGGTTTGTAACACCATCCTCAAACGATGAGTATGTTCCTCCTGGTCCTTAGAATAAATGAGGCTGTCATCTATGAACACCACTACAAACTTATCTAAGTAGGGTCTGAAGACTCTATTCATAAGATCCATGAAAGTTGCAGGGGCATTAGTGAGGCCAAACGACATTATTATAAACTCATAATGACCATGCTTGGTCTTAAACGCAGTCTTAGGGATATCTTCAGGTTTAATCCTGAGTTGATGGTACCCTGACCTTAAATCAATCTTAGAGAATACACCTGCTTTTTGCAGTTGGTCAAATAAGTCATCTATTCGCGGTAAAGGGTACTTGTTTTTGATGGTGATCTTGTTAAGCTCCCTATAGTCAATACATAGCCTTAAGGTTCCATCCTTTTTCTTTACGAACAACACGAGGGCACCCCATGGAGACACACTCGGCTTGATAAATCTCTTCTACAACAGTTCATCTAACTTAATCTTCAATTCTTTAAGCTCAGTTGGGGCCATACGATATGGAGTTTTGGACATAAGTTGGGCATCCGGGATTATTTCAATTTCAAAATCAATTTCCCTCTACAGGGGTAATCCTGGTAATTCCTCAGGAAACACATCTTCAAACTCACAAACTACAGGAATATTTTCTGCTTTCTCTTCTTTTATTTGGGTATCAATAGCATAACACCAATATCCAATACATCCCTAATATAATAACTTACTTGCTTTCACAACAGAAATCAAGGGAAAGATTTTTCCTCTCTCTGCCCATAGAAAAATACTTCTCTCCCTTTTTTATCCTTTAAAATAACCTTAAGATCTTCAAAGTCAGTCTTAGCTCCATAGGTGTGCAATCAATTCATTCCCAGAATGATGTAAAAATCAGAAAATCAAATTGAATCAAATCCACAGGGAAGGTGGTTCTACCAATGGTAATGGGAACAAGTTTATAGGAGATGGGGCATTCAATCACAGAATCATTGGGTAGCTTGATCCTATAATTGGTTTCTGTCCTCCTATCCTCCAGGTTCAATTGCATAGCAAATCTGGTGGATATAAATGAATGAGTAGCACTCGAATCAAATAATATGCAAAATGGCTTTGAATTTAAAAAGAGAGTTCCAGTGACTACCGTGCCAGAGGTGGTAGCTTCCTTCTTACTCATTACATATGCCCGTCCTACTGCTGCAGGCCTTGGTGGTGGGGCCCCTTGGTGAGATAGGGCTAAGCTACTCACCTTTGTTTACAGCCTTCATCCTTTGGGGACACATAGTAATAAGGTGTTCAGGGCTTCCACATCACATGCACTTATTAGTTCCTACTCGACATTCAGGGGTGGTGTGATTTATTCTTCCGCATTTCGCACAGGGCTCTGTCGAGCCTGCCAGATGACTCTTGGGAGGAGCGGGAGAAGGTTTCTTCTGTTCACACTCTCACTCGGAGGTCCTCACTCAAACTCCTTTCTCTTTTGGTTGATTAGGTTCAGGGCTTTCAACTCTGTCTTTACTCGCTCCACTTCAGTAGCCCGCTCATATAGCTCTTGGTAAGCCAAAATTGGTTGCCCAGCTAACTAATTTCGAATATAGAAGGCCAAACCCTCATCAAACCTTCTCATCTTTAGCCTTTCAGATGATGCAAACTCACAAACAAACCTGGA